>BMAO01002175.1:0-61995 GCA_019973975.1 Trichonephila clavata | reverse complement strand
GCAAAACGTTTGTTTATATACCATTAGAAAAATACCATACTATAAATTTTGAAATATTTTAATTTTGGAAAAATTGAATTGTTTTATTGTAGTATATTCTCCAAGTCTACCCTAATGAAAGTAAAGCATAGTAAATTTCTCAATTTTGTGCTATTTAATAACATTTCAATCATTTGAAGCAAAAGATTGGACGATGCAATAAAGAAAAAAGTAAAAAGGAGGTGAGACATGTAAAAGGTATTATATGGGCCGCCTTTATTAGTACGGACACAGATAAATATAATAAACCTGCGTAATAATATTTGCTGTGAACTAGAATATATAAAATAATACTAAGTAAAGTAGACTCGTACAGGTTAAAGGTTACTTTTTTCCTTGAAGGGGAAAATCTTTAGTTCTTTCTTTTTATCACGTAACAAAAAAATTGGTTTATTCATTTCTAGTAAGAGAAGAAATCTTTTGTTAAAATTAGAAAATAAGCTTCAAATGCCTCAGATTTGTTACTTGTTCCTACAAGAAAAAGCAAAAAATGAAAATTCTTGAAACATATATTCTTGCTCTCTCTTTTTATTTTTTAGAATTATCCCGTGGTATGTCTTGGAAATCGGAACGAAAGAACTAACGTAAATTTTTATTGTAGTTCACAATTATAAGATTCTTAACTTCAGCTGTCTTTTTAATTAGAATTAAATTAAAAAACTTGTCCTTAAATATTTATTGTATTTTTTTTTAAATATTTGCAATCACACATTTTATGTTTAACTAAAATAAAGAAAATAAATTGCATCAAAGTTTAATTTGTGCAAATTTCACAAAAGCAATAACTTAGAGGAAAGCCCGAAATAATTAAAGATGAAAAAAAAATCTTTTAAGCAGAAATTGGTTTGCTAAACTTTATTAGCGTACATATCTGTAGCAAATCCTGAGGATAGTTATTGAATATGAGTTTAATGCACTTCATCTCTTTCCTAAATGAATGAAATGTTTTATTGGAGGCACTTAACCTTTCAAATTTATAGAGAAAATTATATCAATTGCATGAAAAAATAATGTAATGAGTCTCTTTTTCTTTTAAATAAAACTATTATTCTAGCAGATATTCTTATTTTGGGAAATAAAAAAAATCGATTCATTTGGAATTGATTATATTTCCCTCTAAATATTCTTATTACTCAGAACATTCCTTTGAATAAAGTAAACTCCCAATTTTTTCCATTAAATGAACGGATATATTTAATGGAAACTTCCAATTAAACACCAATTCTCCAACAATTATCACAATCCCAAAAGAAGAAAAATCCACATTACTGTTTCCTCCACTTTAGGAATATAATAATATATATGATATAATATTTCTTTAATTTTCTCAAGATTTCCTTAATTTTTTTTCAATTTCTTATATATTTCCACAATGTTTTGTTAAAACTTACAGCTATTCAAGCACCAGAAAATAATAACCATTTTTTTTATTGAAACGTAATTCTTTGCTGCAAGTGAGGAATCAGAAATCAACCAGTTTAAAATAGAAGAGGACCATGAATAAGTTACTTAACCCGGCACTTCTCGCGCAGGGTGTGTGATAACCACCGTCTAACTTTTTTCAATGCTCATTTTAAACGTTTTTTGGAAGATGAATAGTTTCTCGTGTAGCTGATTTCAAGGTCATATCATTTGAGGGGCTTTAGCTTGTAGGCGAATTATACACGCATATTTTTGGATACCACCTTTTCGGGTATGTCATACCCTACGAGTGAATCACCTTACAGTTCTGAATGCATGAGCACGTTTTAAATCTTCCTTATGCTATATCATATTATTGTAGTAAAGATGAAGAAATGTGATATTTAAGTAATTTAATAGATACAATATTTAATAGATATAGTGCAACAGTATTTTACGAGGAAGTAATTCTCTTCGCGGATATGATGAGGAAAAACCAAATGATGAAGAGTATAACAGCAAGTATGATTCCTTCACTGAAATGGATCCAGATTTAGAAAAGAGAGACACTGTTGAAAATAAATGCTTTATGTGTAGACATAAAAATATTGGGTAAGAACGTAATTTTAAAGGAGACAGCTGGCACACATCTTATCCATTTTCAGATGAACTTTTGAAGAAAAAAAACTATTCCTGGAACAATAAGAGAAAATAAAAAAGAAATTTCACAATTTTCTAATTTAAAGAATAGGGAAGTTTACTCTTATGTGTTTAATTTTAAAAGAGTTCGGTTATTTTTTTTAAAAAATTAAAATCCCGATAAAACATCGCACTCACTTACGACGAGATTAAAAGGAGTGTATAAACAATGCACTTACAAAAAGAATAGAAAAATTAAATTTACGTTTGAAAAATATAATAAACATGTATTTCCACCTTTTTTACCTTTTTTAATCTTTGCATACAAAGCTTACGGTAAAAACACAATGTAAACACCCTTGGTTGTGACATACCCTGCGCGAGAACTTTAGGTCGTTTTTTTCACGCGAGTGATGCCGGATTAAATTTTAAACATTATTTCATATAAGTTACGTTCTATTATTAATGACTTTTATAATTCACTTTCACTTAATGTATTGAAAAATGTGTTAGTGATATGTTTTGAGAAAGAACCTAGTATTCACACATCAGCTACACTTGTACATAATCTATCACATTTATGTAGTTCTAAGAAACAATGGACGAATTTGTTTCTCCCCACCGCAACTCTCATCTTACATTTAAGTGCCACTTAAATGAAATCATCAATCAAGGTATAAAACTTTTAAATATAAATATGATAAGTGTTTTGATGTAGTATCTAAGCAATACTTTTGAATTTCATAATTGTACTTTCCTAATCTTAGGGTTGTTTTAGATGAAGGATTATACAATTTTCATTATTAGGAATGGATGGAATTTGACAAATATAAATGGGTAATTTCCGACCCGTAATGCTCAAATTACGCAGTTGTAGTTCAAATTACGAAATATATATCGCTATGCATGAATAGTCCCTGAAGAGGAATCCTCGTGTGTGCACATAACTTATGGCACAACAGATGTCTACGAACTGTAAGGGGGAGAGTGTAGCTATCAATTATGCACTTTTCTCCAGTCTTGTGTCAACGAACAGAACGACGTTTTACGGTTCATCACTGGACTGCAGCTGAGATATTTTTCATCCCATAGTGACGTCATATTAGCCCAATGGTGAGATTTTGTTTTTTGAAGGTTCTCAATGGTCCCCATTTACTAATCCATCAATGTTGTCGCATTACGCCTTGTGTAGTTGGTGAATTCCCAACACAGACAGCTACCTTCTCGGAGAATAATCATGAGGTCCTGCCTGAATTTCGTTAATGACTCATTTAACAGTTTTTATTTTAATCTACTAAAAGAATATTAAAAATTAGCTATACAACTTTTGAACTTCCTTAAAATTCTAATTTAACTTAAATACGTCTTCCAGCTTATCAGTTGGTTGGAATTCATTTTTGAATCTAGATTACTGATTTATTTTACTTTCTGATCTTTTTAATATACAAAAATGTTTTACTACAAATAATAATATAATAAATGCGTTTAAGTTTTGATATAATATAAAGTTTATTAAAATTAAGAAATAATTGTAATTGAGGAAGTATATAGCTTCTAAAAATCGTAGTAATTATAACAGATTCGGTTTAAGCATAGTTCTGAAATTTGAGGAATAAAAGCATTACATCAATGTCATTAGCAATAGTTAAATCTCGGTGGAAAATGCTGAACGTCGCCTAAGCAGACAGATCTTAAATTACAGAGAGCTCTTCAAATTACACAGGATATCATTAACACCTCATTTTGTGTCCCCTCAAAATTTAAACTGATATATGATCTCTGGCCGTCGAAATCGGAATCTCACTAACAAGCATACGCGCGCGGCGCCAACTTACCGCAACCCCTTGATAACCCAATAGATAGGTATTGAAGTCATGCAATTAAATGCTCGGACTAAAGTTGTAATTGTTAAAATACCGAATGTAAGCAGATATGATTCAATTGCGAAATCACTATATTTAATGTGGTCTCATTGTTATATTATCACATTTGCATTTGAAACACATTATTTCATAGAAAATCGTGTAAAATATGTAAATGGGAATTAATCACGTCGTGATACTATTTTGATCATACTACTTGTAAACATACATATAAACAGAAGCGCTTATATGCACATACATTTCATATATGCAGTTTATTTAGTATGAGTTAGTTCTCTTACAATCAATGTATAGCAATTTAGAAGAATTTTTGTTCTCTAAGTTTACTGATATCCTGTACACCAGGGATGTCAAACTCGGAAGACTAAATTGTGGGCCAAGCAAACAAGGCTTAACTTTAGATGGGCCGCAAAAAAAGTCAATATTCATAGAAAGGGAGGTTTATTTCGAATAATCATTGTAACAAACATATAAAAAATAATAAGCAAAATCTAATGTTTCCAACGTGACATTGACACCTCTTTTCTCCAACTGTATTTCCTATTTTGGGAGAAATTTGGTTCGGAGTGATTACTTTCGAAACTGACACAAGGTGAGTGTCATTAATACTATTCCTAACAGGAGACTTATTTCCTTTCATAACGGACAATAACTGATCGCACCTATAAGTCCTTCCAAACATCGTAATAATTTCATAAGCGAATTTTAGAGTATTTTTAAACACCCACTTTTCAATGGATTTTGCATTCAAGTCGCACTATTCTTGATTACTTCTATTTGCATATGACTGGGTACAGGGTCTATATTTATTGAGAAAATCGAAGAAATCAAAAAAATTTTCTCCCTAAGAATTAAAATGTTTAAGTCTTATTTCAAAATCAGTTCTAAGATTTTGTACAATCCAAATTTGATTTGTTCATGTTGCACGTCGGGAAGTGCTATAATTTTCATTTTACAGTTGCTTTTCTCAACGAAATAACTTACATTTGATTGATTTCACTATGCCAAACATGTTCGTAATGATCTGTGATCTTTTCCTTGCAATTATAAATTTAAATCGGTGAAGTGTTCGGTTATATCAATCATAAAAGATAGATTTTGCAGCCAAATCGGAGAGAAAAACAAGCTTGTGTCTTGGTTTTTAGTTTCTAAACCTGACATACTGCTTCTTTAAAATCCCAGATTTGCTTAAGATTCTTGGAGCAAGATAAGCAACTGCCAACGGCACTTCGAGCAACTGCCAACGGCACTTCGAGCAACTGCACAAATCAATACGTGTGATATGAATCAAGCAATTATTCTCTATGATCTATGTGTTTTACTATTCGGGAAAAAAATATTCTTTTCGTGCACTAACCCATACCAGAGTTGGAGAACTGAGACCCATATTATTGCACATTGACTATATATAATTTACACAAATCAGTTGCTTTTATAGATAAATACTGTTGATTATTTAACCGGACATATTATTAAAATTATATTTTCAGCTTTTAACTCAACGACAAATTATTGTTTTTTATTTTGCAGTTGAACGTTTAATCAACTTTTCTTAAAGCATTTTGTTTGTAGATTTTGAAATTATTAAACATTTTCCCTCTATTAAAAAATTAGTAGCCTAACTTATTATATATTTTAGATAAAATTTATGCTTAAATACCGTATTAACCTAATTGTGTTATATTCAAAATAAATGAACGCATTTTGTTTTATAACAGTAAAAAAGAAATATATAATTAAAAAAAAACGTTTAACGAATTCTACCTATGATATTTTTATTCTGCATCGGTTTGTTATTTTATTGTCGTGTGCCAATATATTGGCCAGGTTGCATGCGTCCCACCAGACACGAATTTGACACCCCTGCTGTGCACATTTCAACCTGAATTTCACTGATTTAAAATATAAATTTTGACGACTTCCTCTTAAAAAAGCAAATTTTTTACGTTACATTTTTATTATCTTGCAATTTTACTGTAAACAGCTATCATTTTATATTTACTCGAGTCAATGATGGTGTAAAAAAAAGGGATGTAATTTTGAACTGTCTTTCCCTAATTGAAGAAAACACTATTTTTTTTGTAACTAAAATACTTTATGCAAAGAAAATTTACATTGGTGAATGTTTCTAAAATTACTATCTTAAGTTTATACGTATCATTTTGAAAATATTATCAATTAGTTTATGTAAAGATTTGATGCGCTAATTAAAGTTAGTATTTTTTATTCAATGTGATGTTAATATGTATATCTGTAATTATATCTCAATATATACTATCATTATTAAAATGAATTGTCATTTAAAGAATCAGCAGAACTGTGAATGAGATCTATACAATTTCTTCTGTTAATTAAAGGAAAGGAACTCTAAGAGCAGGTCAAAACTTTTGAATTTATCCCACTTTCAATTTATCTAGTTTTTATTTTTCATAGTTTTTAATCATCAAGAATAAACGTAATTGTAAGATAAGAATTGCATTATAATTTAAAATTATGCGATATGTGTAAATTGTAATAATGAATGAACACTTTAACTTTGTTTTATTTGTATTTGTATCAGAGTAACACCAAAGTGCTTTGAACAAAATACCACTATGCTAGCACATCGCTTTTCCAACTACAATAAGTTAATATCTAAAAACACTTCATTCTAGAAACAGATTTTTATAATACATGATTCTACATGAGTCGTCTTACAAATTATTTTAGTCTTGATTCCCTAGCGCAGTTCATTAAAAATATATATTTATATTTTTCCATCACAAATCTACAAAATTAAATTTCATGTATATTTAATTAAATATTTTTTTTGGAAATAAACCATTTTTACCAAAGCATACGAGCGTTTTTTTAAAAAAACTTTTCTAAAATTTAAAGTAATCGTGTACAAGTCGGACTTTATTTGTAAAATTGTCATTTCGTTAAATCTATTGCTATGTTAAATGTTAGTATGATGTCAAAGTCAGAAGCAGAAAAGTTAAAAATAAAATATTAGTTATAACTTGATATACATCCTTAATTCCTTCTAGGTCTTCAGTAGTCGCAAACTCGTGAGTAGTGTGAATTCTGGCGAGTCATGGTGACACTAAATATCAGCCTGTGGATGGGCTGATGCACGTTAATTCTTTCGATGTTTAAAATCTTCATGTTAGTATGCTGTGAAAGTTCTGAGAGTGAAAGGATATCACAAAATGTGGTCCTCATAACTTGGTCGTGGTTCAAAATAACTGTGTGTGAATACGTAGCCAATAATCATCTTTTTCTTCGAAAGTCTACGCGTGTTAATAATAAAACAATCAATCCTATATTAATGTTTATATCAAACAGAACATATACCAGTAGAATCTTTTATGTACGAAAAAAATATTCAAATACATAAAAGATTATACAAGATAAGTAAAAAAAAAATATATAAAATTTATTATGTTTTCTTATCCATTTATTTCTCATAGTTTTTACTTAGTTGAAGGTCTTAAAGCTCAGTAAACTCTGTCCAAAATACTTAGCTTCAATTGTCTTCTAGAATGGTACGAAATTCTGATGGAATTTTATTATTAAAGTTAATGTCATTATGGTACAGTTGTGCTTTTCTTGAAGTGCACTTTACTGCACACTTTTTAATTTTCAGTAGTTCATTTAATGCATATCTCGTAGATTATTTGTAATTATGTAAGAACCTTCTTTATTCCCTGATCTTCTGTGTTTGAACAAAGTGTACCCAATTTATCATTGTGTTTTTCATACTTAAGTTCACATATCATCATTTGACAATTCTTGTCTTCTCGTTAATCAGAAAAATAACTAGTGGACGAAAGTAAAACAATCTTTTGAAAATTTTCTAAGCCAACATCGAATTTAATCGACCATGGATGGAAAGACCCAACACTTGACGGTGCACTTCGTATTCCTAGCGAAACATTTCATATCCGAGAAAAAAATAAACTTGGTGCTCTAATGAAGCTGGAAATGCCACTGCATGGTAGTTATTTTTATTATTTTAAGAGTTGTCTTGTGTTTTTTTTGTTTTGTTTTTAACTTCAACAGTAAAATAAAAGCAAATCACAATTTGATAAAATAATTAATTAGCTTAAAGTTAGATATATATTTCCAACTAAATATCTTCGCTTGAATTAATAAAAAATATACTAAAGCCTATTATGCTGATTAACAGCTATTTCTTTCTTTTTTAGAAAGTAGTAAAATTTACATCACCACTCCCATGTCGATCCCATCCCTCTCTCTCTCCCAATTACATTTATGAACATCATTAAATGCAAAACAATAACACGCAGTTTTATTCTACATCGGATAGTTTTATTACTATGTTCGGTAAGAGAGTGTAGACCAATTTGAATGTATAAAATATATATATAAAAATTACTTCAAAGTGTAAATTTAAAAATACCAACCTCAAAATCATGAAGTCAAATAAAATGATTTTTTATGGAAAAATTAAGTTATACATTTATTGAGAACACATTTTTCCACCTCTTGCGTAATTTTTAACAACACAAATAAAACACTATGTGAGTGTTTCAATTCTTTTATCTTCTTTCTAAAGTATTGTTGGTATACTGAAAAAGGAACTTATCACACCGGTGTTTTAAATTCTAAGACGATAACAACATTCACACCTTTTAGAGCGAGAGATACATTGACTTTTAAGGGGTTGAATTTTAAATCAAAAAGAGTAAGGTCTCGAAATTAAATAGGGCATCATTAAAATCCATTTCACGTTTTACGAAGGGCAGTAGTGATCGATGAGTTCAAGCAGAAGTCATTGGAGACTTGGTAACAATAACAAGACCTAACGAAAACTCTAGAGATTTAAAATACGTAAGCAATTTATTAGTGAAGTTAAAGATTAGCCATTTGAAACAATGCTGTAATTGTCACTTAAATATTATTTGTAAGTGAAATCAATTAATATTTAATGGTAGTTTTTTGCATGAATGTATTATTCTTCACAATATATCTTTGAGCATGTTTTAGTTTCATGTCAATACTATTCAGTAATTTTTATGAACTGTTTAATAAATAAATGTATGTCTGCAGCAATTTGTCAAATAACTTTGTATATTTTCACCTTTCATTTGTGAAGGAATATTTTTAACACTACCTATTTATTGATATTTATAATTACTGTGTTTTACGCATAGATAAAAAAATCATCAAAACACACGTATGGAACAAAAATGTATTACAAAATTTAATTCTAGATGGTATCAAGCTTTATAAAAGTAATTAATAACCTAAGTTAAATGGATGTTAAAAAAGCATAAATTGACTAAAATGATCAGATTTTGTTTAAAATTGATAATTATTTGGATAGTTATGCAATTACTTAATTATCAAGCTTATTTTCATACAAACGAAACGAGTAAACAGTTTTGCTAAATTTGACTATTTCCATGATTTAGAATCAGTGTTTCACTTAGGCAGTGTGACGTAAGATGAATTTTCCTATTATGCTTTGAAAGGGTTTTTGCTTAGTATAAAATTTATGAGTTTGGCGAAGTGGGTAATGTACAACAATGGTTTGACATACAACTATTTCTAACATTAATAAAAACATTAAATGAGCTTAATTCATAGACTTACAAAAATGAAATAATTGAATGAACTAAATCAATGAATAAATTGAAACATAGAAAACATTGCATCGAGAAAAATGGTGCCTGTAAGACTCAATGGAAATTAAGATAAGTTATAAATACTTCAGCATTAACTACATCTTTTGAATAACAAAAACTAATGAATTAATTGCGTTCACTTTATTATTTGAAGACATTCATTTTATGAAAAAATTAAATTAACAAAACAACTTTCTATCCGCGAAATAATTGCCTCCAAATTTTAAATAAATATTATTACTCTTGAATAAACATAACTGCGCCGATACGATTGTGGTGTGCAACATGCAGACAAATAAAATAAGAGTCCTGATATGGAAGAACATCTATTTACATGTTGCTGCTGCTAGTTTTGTCTTTAAATAGTGCTGAATTACTATACGAGTACATATATTTTTATTTTTGTAATGAGTTTTGTGAAATAGTTACTAGCTCCGTTCTCAAAAAAGTTCAAATTATTTACTTATATCAGTCAAAGAAAACGACTTCAGAGATCTCTGAAATTTCAGGAATTTGGTCAGAAAAAAATGTCAATAATAATATTAAAATTGAAAGTGTAGAATAAAAGTGTAGGAATAAAAATGGATTTTTTAAAAACTATTGGGACTTAATGTCTCTTAAATACCTCGTAAAAAATTACACAAAATATTCTTTTAAACTCATGGCAATGTTTAATACGGAACATCGGTGTGTTACAATAGTAAAAATGTAATGATAAATTTAAAAAAAGATGGATTAACACTTATTCAGCCACAAGAAAACCATTTGATTCGGCAATTAACCCTAAGAATAGCCAATATTTGCTGAAGAGATGTAATATTAGACTTTTGAGAAGTGGAGAAATAACGTCATCACGAGTCAAGATTCTGCCTTTTCTAGATAGATAATCATTTCAAGTTAAAAAGTGTACCTCATGAAAGAATGAGTGAGTGTTTATTAGAGCTGCAATCTAAAGCAGAACGGGAACTATTGGCGACTGACTTCGTAATTTTTATTCCATGAGACAAGGAATACGCCTAATCTCCAACTGACTTTCCTATTTCTACATCAGTCCGAAATGAGGATTTAAAGCAATGGTAAATTTAACGTTCAAGGGACACTCGGCACTGTGAGTTTTCAGTTGCATCGGGACTCAATATCCCGACTAGACAACGCCGACCAGATTTTGAGACCTAGTCTATCAAAGTCCCGGGAATTCCTCGAAGTTAGGCAATGGGAAGGTAAAAATAGGAAGTAACATGATCCAGAGTTGGGCCAATGGGAGTTGGCTCACATCTGGAAACATTACCATTATGTAACAGTAAAAAGAAATCTCTGAATTCTTAAATTTTTTTAATTTCTAAGCAATCTCTTTATTTTAATTATATTCCTAATGTAATTGGCATATTCCAGGACGATAATGCCAAGTTGCAGCTAGCACAAATTATTGAAATTGATTCAGGAAACATAAAGACGGATACATTAGTTTGTTGCCACAAATCCCGGTTTTTAACATAAAAAATATTTAGGATATACCGAAACAACGGTTATGGAATGGTTTGTCTATTCCGTTTTCAGCTTATATTTCTCCAATAAAAACACCTCTTTCTTTTGCTACACAGTACAATAAAGCTACACTTCATAATAAAATAGAAGAAAAAACCTAAAGATGGGTACTATTTTTATTGCTGATGGAAAAATAATCAAGCACATTCACATGAATAAATTAGAAAAAGTGCGTAATGCATCAGAGAACAAATGTTTGGAAAATCTTATAGTGCTTAAGCTGGAGTGTATGATAATGTCGTTAAGATATTAGCAGCATGCCTCGGCGGTGTTGACAATTGCATCGAACTTCACGAAAGATATATTCATTTCGAACACTGGAGATTTCTGAGTATTCTTGTCTGTCATTTCCAAGACTTATACAGCTATATAACAGGTTATATACAGGTTATACAGACTTATATAGACTTACATACAGCCTTATACAGGTTAACATCTGCATGCTCCACCAGTAATGCATCTTTTGTACTAAGTCACAATATAAATCGTCTACGAACTCTACAGTACTCTAAAAACAGAACGTCTGGGAGTGCACCACATTTTACAATTATTGGTTTCATTCTGCATGAATATTTATTCTCCATCTTCAGGTTTATTTTACTAATAAACTTTCACCATATAATTAATTTTGCTAATTTTGTGAGAAGTAATATTAATTTTCAAGTTTTAAGTCCCATTGGTTTTAATTATTTATACAAGACAAGAATTAAGATATTCCTACAGAGTAATATCAGACACCAGAGGCAAGCTATTCCAATCTTGATATGCGGTTGTGAGTTTTATTTGCATTCTACCGATTTCTTCAGTGTCTACCCTAACGTCATCCCGTTGGTGTGGTGTGGTAGTTAGAAGAGGAGGTGCCAGCTCAAGTGACGTCCTTGTCACTTGACCATGGTTCACCACAATTTCAAGATCCGGCACCAAAAGCCCTCGTGTGTAACTGAATATTGCGACTCACTCTCAACCTAGCTGTTTGCCCTGAGGAATTTCGTGCACCTCGATCTGATACGTCAGACAGGTGGCACAGGTGAAAAAAAATACGTTTACCTACCTTTTGGGGCTACATTCTCGTTCTTCCCTTCCTCTTGATTCATCGTAGCTCCTTTGATGTGTATTATTTTTCCCTGACGAGTTCAATGCTTGGTTGATACGGGTAGATAGGTACTCACTCCTCTAGCTATTATTTATTATTTCAGTAACACTTGAATTATTTTAAAAGGTAAGTAATATGCTGTAGATAAAACAAATTTATGACTTCCAGTAACAAACTTTTCACATTATGTCAATATTTTTGATACAGCATTACGTTTTACTGTTGAATCTGAAGAATAAAAGGATTAAATCATCTTTAAACGTAAGTATGAAGTGATGCTTCCGAAAAACGCTGCTCGCCTGTGGATGGAACTTCTTGAAAAGCGCCTAGCTGAGAGTTAAACAAGTCAAGTATTCACATGAGGTTACAATTGAATTTTGCTCTATACATAACATGTATCCACTAGTGGTTAGATGGTACGCCAATGGTTAAATCCAAATGAGGGTTTTAGTTTGAGAATTCTTTAAAAGATTAAACGGTTTCATATCTTAAAAATTTAATGCAGTAAATTTAAAATTGCATTAATTTATTTCCTAATGAAAATAAATAGCATATGAAAATAGACTGAAGTTAATGAAACATATTTTTAAGAAAATTTATCTAATTAATAAATGAATGAATTTGTGTAACCCAGGTGTCGGCTACCTATGGCACGCGTGCCACATGTGGAGCGTGGTATAATTCCCAGTGGCACACTGCACTACCCTACAAATATGTCATTTTTTGAATGGTTGGAAATTGATAAATTTGAAATGGTCCTACATGACAAACATCTTCATAATTATGAACATTTAAAGAATTACGACAAATCTGATAAATAACTATAAAGACAAATTTACAGGTATTTTGTAAATTATTGGATGTCATTATAGGAGAAGATTAATTCTTCGAAGTGAGGAAATTGCATGTACTATACTTTGTCGCTTTTGGTTCTACATATCTGAGTAAAAATTATTTTCAATGCTGAAAAACATTTCGAGTCTGCAAAAAAATTATTTAGTAAGTTAATGCTCAGAATTGTCAAATTGAAAATCGTACATTATACCCCTTGATTTTGCGATATGAAAGCAGAGTGGTGCAAGCAATAGGTTCGATTTAAATTTTTTATTGCAACTTTGTATTTAAATATAATGAAGATATATACTTATATTTTATGTTGTCTAATATGTAATAAAACTTTAAACTATCTGTATTATTGACCTCTATTCTGTAACTAAGCGTACATTATCGCTTGATTCGAATTGTTTCAAAAATGTCCCGCTGTGTGGCCCGCTGAAATCATATTGGTAGATTGACTTATCACGTGACAGCTAAAAGGTTGCCGACCCCTATTAAGTTATCCAACTACCCTAAAATTGTGATTTTTGCCAAAAATTGACAAACAGTTTTATGATATTATTTTATACATCATTATATTATCTTTATAAAAATACCAAGATTTTATTTTTTCCGTCCACTATAGTAAAAACTAAAATATTTTAGTAAAAGCAGATATAATTACTTTAAGCAAAGTATCATACTTTAAACCGCGTTTTACTCAAAATGTATTTTTTTTTTGAAAATGCTCAATCAGGGGACATTGGTTGCTAAAAATGCTTTTAAAATAATTAACTGAAATTTTTTGTGTATGTTCTGCATAACATTAGAAGCATTTTAGCCTTCAGATTTATCGACCACGGTTTTATTAAAAAATTTACAATCCTTTATGTTAATATAACTATTTTTTTTAAAAAGAAATTTCATATAATAACTAAGATAAAGTGGTCTAGTTTTTGTAAAAATTAAAGTATCTCTTATCCTGAAGGTCATTTAAAAATGAATCAGATAGCAAGATATCAGAATTAAAAAATTTAAAATTTTTTCATGAGCTTTTGGTACAGAATGTGGGCCCAGTATATGTTACATTTTATACATTTTTACCCATTTTTCCCATTTTAGTAACAATAATTTCTTTCACTCTTCTTAAATTTAGCATATTTTTCTTAAAATGTACTAATCAAATCTAAAAACCACAAAAAAATCCCCATAATTCCAATTTTAAAAAAAAAAAAAAAGTTGCCGCAAGTAGTCGGATACTAAAAGGAATGTTTGGTAAAATATAAAAAAGTAATTAGATTTTTTTTTCTAACATAATTTACCAACAAATCATATGGGCTCTTAGTTACTAGCTATTAGACAGCTCATTGACCAGTATTTTAAATAAATGGCAATAGTATTAAAAAAAAGGTAACTCTTAAAATAATAAATATTTGAAAATAAGTTTGTAGTAGAAGAAATTATAAAATTCCAACATAAAGCGTCCCAGATTTATTTATATACCATATGAAAAAATCAATATAAGTTTCACATTGAATAATATTTAACTTATTTAAGCTATACTAAGTCCATGACATACACATTTAAACAATCACTCGATTAACAATAGATTAATGTAGCGAATCAGGGAAGTCATAATTATCTTGGATAGTTATGAATTCCCTGATTGGCTACATAAATAAGTTAGAATCTCAAAGATAATATATTTTCAATGGTTTACTTCTTAAAAACTAAAACATGTGAAATTCAAATACAGAAAGAAACATGGAAATTGCGAGCAAAATGTTGGAAATATATCAAAACTACATCTACATTTATAAAAATAGCAGCAGAATTTTGAATGTTGCATTTTTATTTTAGCTCCGTACTAAAATGATGTTTTTTTTTCTAAACTTATTTTCCAAAAACATTATTACAAAATATCTATTTTTAAAGCATTTACATTGCAGAAAATAATCTGTTAAAAAGTATTTGTACTTTTCAACGAACTTTATTTTGAAGATAGAATATAATTCCAGATGTTTTGTAAATGTTTCGTTCCTTTTATGAGACTCAGAGAATTTTAATATGAAACACAATCAGCACCACTAGTTCCATTTTTAAAACATAAGTTTTTGTATTTTTATTTTTAAAACTTATGTTCTCTCTTGTTTGTTCATTTTCATTTGTGTGGATGCGAAATAGATACGTTATTTTTCAGATTGAACGCCCACACACTCTAATGCCATTAATTAGTTACAATATATAATTTTATTTTTTGCCAATATTTTATAAGTAACATATAGTAAGGAACAATTTGTTTTCAGAAAAATAAAGTTGATAACATAGGCAAAACTTGGAATATACATATACGAAATAAATAACAAACATTAAAACAAACATGGGTTGGAAAATGTAAATAAACATAATGAAGATAGAAAAATATTGTTCTTACCAGTTTGTAAAGTAAATGTGCATACAGACAAAATGTTTCAAAGAAAATGTTCGTATTATATTACATAAAAATACGTTTTTATTATAACTTAGCAATATTTTAAAGAAATCGTAAAAACACTTGAATAATCTAACTTAAATAGTATTCTGGGAACGTTAAAAATAATTCCCAATGTTCATCATTTCTACATTCTTTAAATAAATGTCGGCATAGGTGTCTGCACTTGGTGAGGTGGTTTGGACAGCCATTGTGTAATCGACTCGTACATCTCTAGTTCGGACCAATGCACATCGGTACACATATTTGACATCTCACGTCCAATGATTATGTCCTATCGTAAAGGTCCGCCAAACTCCCTGTACTGATGCGACTCTAACTAATCTTAACATTCACTTAAGTTAACTTGCATCATAATACCCAGGTTCGCTTATTCGAACTTTTAGTCTGCATTACAAGTGAGTTAATCTATTCTAACTAAATTCAAAGATAACACGCTACTCCATTTAAACTTAAAATAATTTAGTTTATTACATTACTAGATTACACAATTACATTACACAAATTTAGGTTTTAAATTAAACACAAATAAAAATAAGAGTTAAGGAAACATTGAATAAGGATTAAGATTTCCACTTACTGAAACGGAGGCGAGGAATGGAGGGCGGCATGAACCCCTATTGAGAGAAGATAGAATTACGTCATTAGAAATTGAAAAAAAGGTCTCTCTCCCTGATAACTATCGCACAGCGCCTTTTAAGGGAGGGCAAATCTCTCCATTTGCACCTACGCGCACTCTTTCACACAAAAAAACCTATTGGCCAGTCCCTATTGCAAAGTTATAATTTCACTTAAATTTATGCGGTTGTTCACCCTTGAGGGCCAGCGACAGCACCCCCTGTCAAAAGAATTTCAATAACATCCTGTAAACAAGGGGAACACACAAAATTACGAATGGTTTGGGGATCATTCCCATTGCCAGCCTCCCATCAGTACCAACAAGGTAATGCAAGACCACATGCTGCACGCCATGTTCCAACCTACCTCGACATACAGTATATCCGATGGTAACCCTGGCCTTCAAGGTATCCAGATCTGTCACTCATTTAAAACACCTGGTCTTGGGTTGCCAAGAGACAGGCCCACCTCCCTTTCCAGATAATGTGGGTTTGATTTGAAGCAGCATAGAATGAGTTAACCAGTTCTGTCATCCAATCTCAGTTTGACTCCATCCCCTGATATGTATTAATTTTAACTGAAACAGAAAAAAAAACTGCTTATTTCCTTTTCTTCTTTCAGAAATTTTTACTAAATTCTAGTTGAAGGAAAATTCCTGGTATTTTCATTCTGAGTGTCAGCATTCCTTATTCGGCAAAGAAAATTTTTTAATCAAGTTTGGAAATTTGAGATCTTTAAATTCTAAAAATAAATAAATAAATGAAGCGAACGTTTATTTTATAAGATTCAAAGACATTTTTTATGACTTTGAATTTTACAGCAAAAACTCAACTTTTACATAAAACAAATTCAAAACAAAAAAAAAATATTTGGAGATTTCCGTTGATTTTGGTTTTGAAAAACAACCACGAACGGTTGTCTTGAATAAGATAACAATGCAATCCTTAAAAGGAAATATTTAAAATATCTGAAAGTTTTTCAAAATTTCCAATAAAAAATACCTTTTGTTCCGACAAAAAAAAATTTACAAATAAAGTCAGCATATTTAATAATTTTTCCCCTTTTAAATAATAATAAAAAAAAGTTCGTAATTTTTTTTCTACTAAAAAAAATTGCACACTGATGATGTATTTTTTTCAACTGTTCTAAGTAGCGGAATGGCACACAAAAAAAAATTCCAGCAATTATATCATAATTTTTTTTTATAAATTTTTACAAACAGAAAAAATTAATTAAAAAAAATGAGAAAGTAAAAGAAAATTTGAGAACGCGGGCGTTTTATATGATAACATTTCAGTTGAGGGTTTTGTGAATTCTTTTATTTCCCCATAAATCTTTTCCTCTCAACGCTTAATATTTATTGGATATTACACGTACCAGATCATCATTTACATAAAATTTCGAATCAAATTCTGCAATAATCCATACTTGTATGTAAGACGTTGATGTATATTGATAAAGTATATATATATTATTTGTACACAGGGCTATTTATACGATATCAATCATTTTATTCAGCTTTAAAAGTATCCAAATAAATGGAATGTAAGTAATGCTTCTCTTTTCATTTCTTGTCAAACATTATATAAATGTTTAGAAATGATTTATCGAAAAAAAAAACATTAAAGAAATGAAAAATTCAATTCAAAACTTCATCTACACCACGTAAAGCAAACTTGTGCTTCCAGTGTGCTGAAAATATATAAATTAGAAGGCTATGCAACATCAATAATTTTTGAAGTACCCGACACTGAACAAAAAAACTGTTGAGAAAAAATTTTACAAATGGCATTATTTATATTGGCAGTGGCTTTCATCAAAAATTACTAAAAAAAGATTCCTTTAACACTAAAAAATTTTATATATACTTTACGGTTAAAGTGTGAAATCCGTTCATTCATAGAATAACTATTTATTTCATGAAATAACTAGACACGCGTCAGTTAAAGTATATAGAATTATTCAATTCTACGATTTAACTAGGTATTTTGTAGAATAACTCTTACTTGATTGTTAAAGTATGAAATACTGCACTCGAAAGTGTTTTTAACCGATTCTAATTGCTTTTAGTCAGTTTTGAATCGCTTATAGCTGCTTTGTAATGACGTGTGTGTGTACACTCTTAATTCCGTTGCTTTAAAACGTTAGATGTTTGATGACAAATGTCTTTGCAAGTTGTTTTCAAGCAATGTCTTCTGCATGAATGAGAGACGACCTGTAAAAAAGAAAGATTTAATGCAAGAAAGATTTGGATCTTTACTAAATACGCGCGGAACAAAGGAAAACTGTGCGACACATTTCGTGAAAAGTTATTAACTTTGATAGCAGAAGTAAAAAGTGCTAAAACAGCACAGAAAAAAGTACTATGTGACTGTTGGTTACTTCAGCATTATGATATCGTTGAAGTTCGAAGAGAAGATAAGTGTGGCATTAACGGATGCAAAACATTTTCACCCTCCAACTCCCCTTTTCTGTTTAACTAATTTTAGCAATATGAGCAATAATAAATTATATTTTCTGATTTGCCTTCTTTTTTATCAATTAATCACCCGCAATAGAGATAAAATGTATTTTTCAGGAGGTTTTAGCTTATGATGATTTAATTTATATAACTTTAAAATTGTTTATCATTTTTCTTTAACCGTCAAAAATTAATTATTTCATAGAATACTTAGGTAAAAACTATGAACTTTTTCATCTATTATATACTTTAACTGACTTGTCAAGTTATTTCATGAAATAACTAGGTATTCTATGAAATAACTGCGTTATACACTAACTGTGTGAGATGTACATATTTCTACCACTGGTGGTCAAATGGTCACTTTTTAAATAAACGTTATATTCTTTTACAGTTGATTTTGTATTATTCAAGAATTTATATAGGGCAGTAAAAAAATGCCATGTAATAATTTTAAAAAAAAATTCGGATTATAAGCTATATAGAAAAAAAAAAGCTGCCGAAAAAATAATCATTTTTCTTCAGAAATTTACGTATAAATCGTTATTTAATTTAAAATGAAATTTTTTCTCGTCATCCTTATGCATACAATTTATCGAAAATTCAATCCTTACTTTGAATAATATCATAACAATATTATTATGATATTATTCATAATTTACTTCTTGCATATTCCAATGTGGCACTGTTACTTTTCGGAAAATAGTATAAAGTGGGAATGTATATCAAGTTCAAAACCTTCTTGAATTTTTTGCCAAAGAGCTTCACCAATTGAAATATACAAATTCTGATGTTTCTTTTTATGTGTGTGTTTGTTTGTTTGTTTTCGGGACTAGAGAGCAATCTTATTATTTTTCGTGTCCTGAACTTATTCACAATGTGCTCTTCCTCGTCATCCATGTTGAATTGCACCGATTTAGTGTTAAATAGGTTATATATACTCTATCAACACTTTCAGAATTTTTTTCCTCCATTGGAATTGACATTTGCCTATTTCTTTCGACAATTTTCATTAAAGTGATATTTCAGAGGTAAATTTTTAAATGTTTGTGCGGTGTGCATAATCCACAAACAATTAAATACAGAAATTACTACTGAACTATTTTTATTTCTACCCAAAGTTTGTAACGTTTCATTATTAAAAATGGAATTGATCACGTTGAAAATATTCAGAAAGATCGTTATTTTTTCTCGTGGATTATCATTAGCAGCCACTGCAGACAAATTGAAATTGAACCTAAGCAAAATCGGATGATATTCTTTTGAGAAACTAGTACGTTTGAGATAATAATGCAGACAACTTCGTAGAGTTTCATAAATTTTTAAGGTGGATAATAATAGAGTAGATTTGATCATCAGGATAAATTAAGGAAAAAGAGAAATCAATATTGAAAACTTATATAGCTATATATTATAAACAAAATCATGCAGTAAGTTTAAGAGAAATAAAAACCTAGAACTTAAAAGTTTCTAAAGCGATCATTTGACCACTCTGTTAGTTTTAGAGTTAAAATTGTTTCTAAAAAGAAATTAAATTCAGAATTAATGCAATTAAAAATGTTAAAAAATCGATCGTAGCTAGCTGACATCTGTGTTGTAACTAATCATTCTTCATAAACTACAGGAAAAAATCATATATTTTTCTTTAATGTTTTTCTTTCTATTTTTTCTTTTATTTAAAAAATAGCGTACCTTAGAGAAATTTTATGATATTCCAGTCCAAAATATAAATATGATACAAATTAGCCTTTGTAGTTGTTACGGAGTGGCCGATCGTATAGTGGAGTTTTTACTTTTTAGCAGTAGAACCATTTTAAGTAACCTTTGCAAATTTATAAAGTCAATATATTGAAAGCACATCTCACACACAATGCAATTGAACTGAAGCACAATTTAAAATAACTCATTGATTTATTTAAAAAACATTCAAAAAATTAGGGTTTTCCGCGTGGAGTCAGGAATTGCAAAAGAAATTTGAATTAAAAACATTATAAATTAATAACTTACAACATCAACAATCTTGGGGAGGAGAGGTCCGTCACCACATTTGATTAATACCGCAGGCCAACTGATTTCTTTTTCCAGAACAACCCTGCGTTCTCTCCAACACAGGGCTGCTCCGCAGTCCAACCACACTGTACCATCACAATTGGCGCGTAGCGCCTAAAGTGCGAAACCTCCATTTAAATATGGGGATTTTTTTTGTTACGTTGTAACAGTAGTCTTGGCTGTTAACAGTGACATTTTCTCATCTAGCCTTGTGCGATATTGGTAGCCTAGTGGTCAAGGTCACAGGCTGGCGTTGAATGAATTCGAGCCTAGTGCCGCTAAAGACCCGCCGTGTAGAGAAAGCCGCTGCTCGTCAAACCTGCCGAAGCTGCAACATCCTCCCATAGGTGTGAAATGGCAGCTAGGATAGGAAGGTTACAGCTGTGGTGTCGTCTTCATCATGTGACCATGATTTAAATTAGGAAATCTGTAGCCAATAGACCTCGCTGAAGCTTTATATATGGCATTAAATAATTCTCCCTTAACAAGCCTTGTTGAGGTAATTGATTGCGTACTTTGCCAATCTACATTTCTTAGATAGAAATTACATATTTTGCGAATGCAGGTTGGTTAGTCTAATAGGCGAATACTTAGTTGTCTAAAGCTATAAGAAACTTATATGCTTTAAAATCAAAATTCCTATTAAAATAGATTTGAATATTTATAGATTTCGGAAACCTGCGGAATGGAGAAACCATTGTTAATGCTTTACTTAGGATTTTTAATCTATTCATTTTTGAATCACATTTTAGAATAAAAAAAATCGTATTAATATTACATATTGAATGCAAATAATAACTATGTTTGCTGAACAATTCAAGAAACAATTGAACAAATTTGAAAAAATTTTAAAGTAAACTAAAAAAAAAATGATTACTTTTACATTTTGGATAGTTTACAAAATTTCGCTTTTTCAAGAAATGTAATAAGGGATTTTCCAATTTTAGTGATGTGTGTTCAATGTACAAATAAATAAATAAAAAAATAAAAAATGAAGTTTATTATTTTTTATCGTGGATTGAAGTAAAGATATTTTTTTTTAATTTAACAATTTCCACTTAAAAATTAAATTTACACAATTAATTGTTTCTTTATAATTGTAAGCATAGTCGAAAATATCAAAAATAATTTGTGCGAGAAAAGAATTTTTACATGTATCCCTTGTTCATTTTTATTATTAGAGATTTCTTTATATATTCTCAGATTTTCTGAGATAAAAAAGCGCTCATAAATCTTTATTAGACAAAATTTTACATCATATACATATTAACATAATATAATTACAAACTGAAATGCATTAAAAGAAATTAATTATTTTTAATATTATTGCATTTGACTTTCTGATAAAAAGTATTCACATATTTAAAAAAAGCGTTCTGGGGAAACTATATATTATAATTCTAGCTTTGCATTCCATAACATGTATTCCATGGTGATAAAAAAGTTATTTTTTGTGCGTGTTTCAATTTTTTTAAAAAAAAAATCAAGCATTTGATCAATATTACTGGCTTTAAAAACTTTCAATTTAAAAATTTATATAAATGTCAATCTTAGGTGAAATATAAAATATAAGATTGTATATAAGCTTTGATATGCAATATATTTCCTTTTACGTTTATCATGAGATTTAATGTAAATATCTCCTTTATTATAGATGCGGAGCTTGTTAAAGGAAGATATTTATATTACATCCTATCTTAGAATGAGGTATATTTGAATTTTTCTTACTAATTGAAGATCAAAGTTTGGTAACATAAAAGTTTCGGTGTAAGATTAAAGAATTTAATTGAAAAAATATTAGTAATATATATTATAACACTAAAACCTTATCACTCATAAAAAAATAAACGGTTTATTTTCTTCAGAATCGACCTGAAGTTAAGAAAACATGATTAAAATGTTACATTAAAGTGTTATTTTCTAGAAGAATATTTTCATATCTTAACTATAAAATATATTTGTCAAGACTTTTAACAAAAGCAAATCTAAAGTGCAATTATTTTTGGCCGTGGAACTTTTTAAGGTGGATAAAATGGCAAGTATAGGCTTTTTTTAATTAGTTTACTCTATCTCCTATTGAGCATTGTTATCGTGTTCAATGATATAAAATTGTCCCTGTTTTTCCTACGTAATTGATATAACTTTTTAAAATTTTTACAATGATCGAACAATGAATAAAAATTAAGGATACTTTTCCATTTAAAACATTATATCAAAAACTGGAGCAATTTAAAGTGATAATATTTTTAGACGGAAATATTTCGAATATTAGGTAGTTTACACGTTTTGGACCATTTCAAGACTTTTTCTGAATTCTCTTTTACACATTTTAAAAAGTTAAATTCTTAAGTTTTCTTTTTTGAAAGTTGCCATAATTTATATATAGCAGAAAAATGTATTTTGTTTCTGAATAATGGTGATAATTACTAATTTTTGGGTGTTTACCTTTAGCAGTACACTTAGTGCTTAATGCATTAGTCATGATACAAAATTAAAATGACGAAAACAATTTAAAAATTATTTTCGGATGTCCAAAAATAATGCATAGAACTTCACTTAAGGTAAGCAATATTATAAACTTTACTGTATATTACTTTTTCTTATGCTCAAATCTATATTTCTTTAGAGTAAACTAATGTTTACTTCTTTCCGAAGAAATACAAGCAAAATTTCACATTTTATCAAACAAAAAATATCTCAGATGTTTTTAGGACACTCATGGGTCCATTTGGCAATTGCACCACTTGCGAGGCTTTTGATTTTCCTTATTCATAGAATAAATTACTCTGGCAAAGTGATATGGAAGATTCAAGTCTCAAGTGTATGCTTTGCATTCTTTAAGTATGCGTGAAAATAAAGACGATCAGTTAAAGACTTTGTTTATTCACCTCGTTATTTGCTTTGACATAGAAAAAAGAAAAACTCACAAATTTAATATGTCCATTGAGCAACTACATATTGCTTTTTAATCCTTCTTTGCACGATTTTTCTTTCTTTGACAAATAAATCAGAGTGATATAATTCATGCTTTCATGTTCTAGATCAGGGCACGGCAACCTTTTAGGTGTGGTATGCCACAGCTAACAGCATTATTCAGCGGGCCATACAGTAGGACATATTTTTTAAACAATTATATTCCTTCAGTTTGCATAAATTGTAGATAATAGAGGTAAATGATGTAAATTTACAGTTTTGATATACATTAATTTTTTGCATCATTTAAAGATATCTCTCAACATAAAAACAAACATCATAAAATATACTTATTTTTTTAACAAAAATAAAAAATATATATATTAAAATTCTACATATATTATGTTTCTTATATATACCTATTCTTAAATTTAGAAAATGACAACACAAAATATAAGTATTTTCCTTCATTATAGTTAAATAAAGAGATAAGAAAAAATTTTTAATCCGAACCTGGTGCTTGCACCGCTCTACTTTCATATCACAAAATCAGGAGTATAATTGGTGACTTTCAATTTGACACTTCATAGCATTAACTTGTAAAACAGTTTCCTTGAGGACTCGAAAGATTTTTAATATGAGGAAATAATACTTACTTATGTAGATATGTAGGACCCAAAGCGTGGAAAGCATAGTACAGGAAATTTTCTCTCTTCAAACAATTAAATCTCTCCAGCAATGACATTCAATAATTTACAAAATAGCTGTAAATTTACCTCGAATTGTTTCTCAGATTGTTTTTATAATTTCTTAAATGTCCATAATTCTGAAGATATTTATCAAGAAGCCCTTCACACAAATTTATCAACCTCCAACTACTCAAAAATTGAAAAATTTGTAGAGTGCCACTAGAGTTGTACCAGGGTCTCAGGGGTGTTAATTTTGTCTCGAGGAGTGAAAATGTAAACATTTTTCAAACAGGTATACTTCTTTTAAATTTAAATTAAATCATTCGAATCTTTTACATGTTATTTACAAAAGATTATGGTTTCAAAAAAGTACAAAATGTTTGAAATATAATCATAATTTTAAAAGTTATAAGCATATGCAAATAAGAAATAATTTTGTAATAAATATTAAGAAATGTTTGCGTTGCGCATGCTATTTTCTAAAATAGTAGTCTTTGATGCATAAAACTTTAAAGAATTATAAAATGTATCATACTCTTTAAGCCCTAGTAAATTACGAATAATATATATCTTTTGTATTTCAAAATATATTAAAAATATTGAAATTTTTAAAAAATATTTTGAAAAAAATATATATTTTTTATTTTTAAAAAATATTTTTTATTATTCTATTTATTTAAAATTACTACGGTGTAATAAGGATACATTTAACTTTATAAATCAACTTATTGCTAGTTCTCAAAGCTATACTTTTCAAAATACATGCCCAATGTAAAACTAAATTAATATTTCTTATAGAAATATTTCTTATTTTCATATGCTAATGATTTTTAAAATTATGATTATAATTTAAATGTTTTTCACTTTTCTGAAGCCTATTTCCTTTATAAATAATGTGTAAAAGATTCGAATTATTTACTTTAAATTTCAAAGAGTTATATGTATTTGAATATTGTTTATATTTTCAGTCCTCCAGGAAAGTTAACACCCCTGCGACTCTTTAGGGAAGTTGTAAATAATATATTTATGTTGCACTTCATTCCATGTGAAAGAGTTTTATGGTAATTCAAAAAGCACAGATGATTGAAAGATCATTTTTTATGAATATTGTGAAACATATAGAGCACAATGAAAATTGTTTTACACATTTCGTTTTTAGAAGTAACATCCATATTTTTATATTGAATGCACTTTTAACCCGAAAATGTTCGCGCTAGGAGAAAAGTAATCCCAGGCTTACGAAATCGTTAATTCCGTAAAAACTGTTTATTTTTTTATCAATGACTATGGCAGTATCCTCCAAATTGAAATTCTATAGAGGAACTAAAGTGTATTTGTCACATATCTCCCTCTTTTTCAAGAGTGGCAAACGTTTCTTTAAAATCTTAGGGTTCTTGTTTTGACCGAGTCCCCCCGCAACCACTTTTGTTCCGAAATATTTTCTGTAGACCTATAAAGGGCAAGAGATAAAACGTTACAGTCATTCAAAATCCTAACGATTAGAGGTTAAAGCTCGGAAGAGCTAGGGACTCTGTTCACCTTCCCCACGTTTCTATGAAACTGATACATTTATCCCCTGCGATAAATGCAAATGAGCGGAATATAAAAAAATAAATGAGCATGTGTGATCTGTATTGAAGGAAGTTGAAATGGATCAAGCAAGGGAAGAAACTACTGAAGTAATGCATATTAATCATGATAGCGAAAGTAAATTTGAGAAAAGCGTTGAACTTGAAACGGAAGGAAAATTTTCAAATGCTATCTAAAGAACTCCATTAAGAAAAATATGAAGCAATAAGTGTACCGCATGACAAACTTCCCCCTGTCAAAAAAACATAAGAAAGAAAAATTTAAGCATGGTATTTGTCAATCATCAAAATACATTAAAAATACA
The DNA here is from genome assembly GCA_019973975.1 of Trichonephila clavata. Classification (NCBI taxonomy): domain Eukaryota; kingdom Metazoa; phylum Arthropoda; class Arachnida; order Araneae; family Nephilidae; genus Trichonephila; species Trichonephila clavata. The sequence goes on along the minus strand of BMAO01002175.1, from coordinate 35,831 downwards.
ATAACTTAAACAAAACCTATGTGTGACAGTATTGCCTGCAAAAAATATTCCTATTATATCAGCGAAAAATATCTGTGATTTGTGCTCTTTATTAAGGTCTCGCACATTTAAGACATTACAGTTCAGTTTTTTTCGGATTTTTTCTCAATTTAAAAGAAAAATTGAAAAGTCCTTGAAATTAGGTAATTATACTTTCTTTTAATTAAATTATTCACTGGAGTTGTAATTTTTATCATGTACAATAAAAATAATTATAAAAAAAAAGGATTGGGGTGACCCAGCCACCTCGCGCGACCATTAACGTTAGTATCGAGTGCGCGTCTGCTCTCGGGTTAAAGCATTTTAAAGTCTTCTCGCTTTAAATATTAAAAAATAACACTATTATTCTTCATCAGAATTTTATATTATTTTTCATTATTTAACTTTAATTCTTAATGCTAATTCTGTGAGGCTTAAAAAAAATTACAGTTGATTTTGCCAAAGAGTTGCAGTTCATAGGCTGCCACTGGGGCAAAATTGTCTCTAAACATGCAACGATGCTGCATCTCAACGATCTCAATTGCTGTTGGCAAAATAATCTCTGTTCGCCAATAGTGTGAGGCTTTTTACATCTGGCTATTTTGTATGATACATTGTAAGATGTAAGTAAAGTTTTTTCACTCACAGACAATGTTATTTTTTAAATGCTTTTTGTTCTTCATATGATTTTAGATTTAATTCAAAGAACTCTAGAGGCTTGTTAATGTACTCGCCATGAAGCGTTTCCAAAGGTCTTTTAAGTTTATTAGGTTTCACACTGTCTGCCACCAATATATTTTTGAACAAATAACTCACAAGGGCTTTTCTTCTTCATTTACTTTAGTAGTGGTAAATCGAAAATTTAAATATTCTTGATAATACTTATTTAATTTAATTTTCGGAATGTGCTCCTCTGTGTACTGTGCTCCTCTGTGTACTTGTTGACATTTTATTATAGTCGAATGTTCTTTTACGACTTAAAAATTTATCCATGTTTTTGTTTGTCTAATGCCCAAAATACTTAATGCCGTGAATTACAACTAAAGCCTAAATTATAAAATGTACATTCTAGATAGATTCGGTAGCTATAGAAGTATCGACTCTAAGAAGACTAACTGGAATTCTACGAGGTACAGAATTTTTATATGTTTTGCCCAGGCCTCCGATAAATTGCCCAAACTCACGCAGACATTCGCGAGAATGCTAGATATGCTGGATATGATCGATAGCAACATAGACCATAGCTTTGTTTTTAATGACATCTCAACTTTTAGAAATAGATGATGGAGGAAATATATTTTTAATTAAATTTTATTTTGTAATCTGATCTAACTTAAAAATTAGCGAAAGGAAAAAAAAAACACACATAATAATTTTTCTATTACTTAAATGTAATTTGCTTAATATATATTTTATTTTAAAAAATCATATACAAATATTAATACTTATCTTGTTAATTTGTATTGTTTATAATTATGTTCGCATTGTAGATTTAGTGCCAAATGGATTATTATTGCATTCGATAGATTAGTATTGTATAAGAGGGCCGCGATAAAATTGTGATTGAAAAATGGGTTGCCAATAGTGAAAGTTTGAGAAGCAACGGTCTATAGCTATCAGCCTAATTTTCTGGTTTTGCTTCCTTAAGAACAAGCGTTATTTCTGCTTTTCTCCATTGTTCGGGTACATTTCTTCTCTACGTGAGATTAATCATTGTAAGTAAAGTTTTCTTCGTATTATTTCCAAGATTTTTCTAGAAAGTCTGGGAATATTCCATTCACACATGCTGCTTTTTCAGATTTAGTTTGAGAGAGGGAAAAGTCTAGTTCGGACAGCGTAATGTGAAGGTCACGTTACATTGCAGATCGTGACATGATGTTTTCTGTCACTTTCTAAGGGTCTTACCTATCTTTCTACTGCACAACACACGACTGGATTTAGCGTAGTGTTTACACAAAGCATTAGCTATATCTTTTGCATCAATGATAGTTTTGTTACCACCGTGAAATGGCTGAAGAATTTTTTGGGTGTTATCATTATTTAGACAAGAGGCATACAGGTGGACCTTAGTACCGTCGTTCCTAAAGTCCATCTTCCATATAAAGTTCTTAAAAGAAGACCTCTTTGAGTTCTTTTTTTCTCGATGTAATTCTGTTTGACACCTTCTCAACGAAATCAGGTCATACATCAATCCAATTCTTTCTGCGTTGCTTCTAGCAGTGTCTCTGTTACTTTTTAGATATCTCAGAGTTGTATTCCAAAAGGATCTGTACTGTTTTACTTTACCTTACCTTGAGGGATTGCCCCAAGGACGCAGTCAAGGATAGCAGAATTTAAAGCATCCACAGTTTATTTTGGTGAATCTGTAACTATATCCCTGGTAAGTAAAGCGCCAGTGAATCTGGACTACTCTTCCCTCTCCAGGTTCCACCTTGCAGCACGTGTATTTCTACAGGCTATTTTAGAATTCACTGAATTAATTAATAAAGCTCTGTGGCCATATCCTCAGTGTCATCCAGTACAGTGACTTTAGTCTTGGCAGACATATGAGGATGCGTCAATACCAGGTCGGATCTGGACAGATGTCCCCCGAAGAACAGAAATGTTACCGAAGTGCTCATAATCTCCAGGAGATTATCATCGATCATTTATTCAAGGCATTTTGCAGAAGCCGTAAATCTTGGGTAGCCCCAGTGAGGGGAAGGGCTATTAAAGTCCCCTACAATTATACGTATTGGTTGAATAGTTTTTTTAAAATTTCATAGGAGGGTTTATTTCCAGGTGGGTTGTACAAACCAACAACATTGACAGCCGGTTTTTCCAAATATCAACAGAAACTGCTTCAAATCTATCGGTGTCTTCTATCTTGTGTAGGATAGTTGGATTCACTGTGAGCGTATTCCTTGAGCCAAGAAAAATACCGGAGGCAACCTTTCTTGAGCACTTCAAAGTGGTAATATTGTAGCCGTTAATTTGATAGAACTCGGGTTTTTCAGTTGCTGATCCTGTCTCAGAAATAAAAAAGAGATCCACGTTGTAAAGGGCAACGTTACTTTTCAGTTGTAAAAATTTGACATCATTAAGGTCACCAGCATTTCAAAAGATGACGCTGAGGTCTGTGTCTAAGCTCTGATAAAAGCTACTTTTTGTGTAAGGTTGATCACCACCTTGTAGTCAGCATGTATGAAAAGTAAACATGTGCAGATCATTTAGATTACGGAGGGGCATCACGAGCAGGCGATCCGTATTCACTCCCCGCGATTTGTATTTCCATAAAACAGATTTCAATATTTTTTTTCTCAGTTTCTCTTGAAAGTTATTTAAAACAACAGTAATGATTTGAAATGATCTCAAAAACTGATTGAGTGTAAATTAAAAGTATTTCATTTTAATAAGATTATGCCTAGACAATTGAGGAATTAGTTTCGAGCAATCTTTTTGAAAAAAAAGGTTTTGTTTTATTTTTTTACAAACTGTTGAATGCAATATTAAGAGGATAACTATAAGGTGTGTATAATTTTCAATTGCAAAAGGAGATAGTTACTATGTTCGTTAAATAAACTAACTGTTGATATTGATTATTTGTTTTTTAAAATTTCGATGAAGAATTTTGACCTATTTTGTTACATTTTAAAGCAGAATTTTTATTAACATAAATTAAGAAATAACATTATTTTAGAGCTACCATTTGCAATGGAAGCCAAATAATTATGGTTGCATGTCCATGGCCCGTGTTGTTTCTGAAGGGCTGAGAGAGAGAGAATCCTGATGTTTCTAAAGAACAATCACGTTTAGGATGTGGTGCATGGTAATTCTGATGAGACCCAAAGTACACCCATTGAGGTGAGTCAAAGCATCTTAAATCTTGTAACAAAAGAAACCGACCTATCTAAATTGGCAGACATATACAGTCTTAATTACTCGCTGCCAAATTCATCACGTTACGTTGATTAGCGGCATATACACACTTATACCAATTTTTTCTTTATTTTCACTGATTATATATATATATATATATATATATATATATATTCTCAGCAACTTCAGTACTTACTATCCTCCACTTGGACTCTGTCCGTAAGCACCACTTAGCCAATCCCTCTTTCCACGTTCGTTCCAACAATCAGGTGGCTCTCTCTCCACTCAGGACTGCTACTTTCGTCAGGCACGAAAAGACTCTACAATAGGGGATGCAAGCTCGCTTAGCGAGCCAATGCCCCCGAGACGTCAAGCGTGTGTGTCTGTGGAGTAACTATTATATATTATCTAACTCACACACATCTGTAGCATCTCATTTAACATCACTAAGAGAAGAATCTGACGGTCAATAAAAACTGAAACTTGCAGCTGTACACTTTTTTTCTCCCTCCAGTCGATTCCTTGTTGCGAAGTTTTGATGTCGTGATCTGATCTCGTGAAAAAGATAACCAAGTTTCTTGCCTATTTTAAGCTAACTTTTAAGTTAATCAGATGTTTCGTTATGTATTTATTTAACAGTTAGGTAACATTTTATAAATTAAATTTTAGGAGGGTATCCATGTTCCATACAATGTTTAATAAAGTTATTAAAATTTGAATATATATTAAATTTATCACTAACTAATACTATATTACGATAAATATAATTGGAAAAAATATTTCTATATATAGATACAGATAAATTGGAATTTCATTAAGACACTTTAGGAATGTTAAAATTAAAATCATCTATTTTATCATAAATATTGCTGTGTAATATATATCCTTAATATACAATGATACATCCAAGTAATTACTTTTAACTGGATTACTATTAATTTTAATTAGCTTTAAATAATTCGGATAAAAAGTAATATTGGGGTTAAAATTATTATTTTTATCAAAAATAATTAGATCATCTATGTATCTAAATATGTAATAATCATTATTATAATATAATTATTTTCGTAAAAGTGTAAATTTAAATTAGCCAAACTATTGCTAGCAGGGCTACCTTGAGGCAAACCCTTGGTTTGTTTGTACAGGGAACCATAAAAATTAATGTAGTTTTCTTTTAAAACTAAATCTATTAGAGTTATAAATTTTTGTAAATTAATATTAAGGTTATAATTACTATGATTAACCAAAAAACTTTAATTATATCATTGATATCAATGGAATTAAAAAATCTTCAAAGTCAATAAATATTTTTATTTTTAAAAAAATCTATATCTTTACTATTTTTAATTATAACTTTATTAAATTGCTTATTGATGCAGTTTTGTATAATATTATGCAGCATTTTGCCTGCAGGAGTGATGTAAGTTTTAAAACCATTTGTTACTTTTCTAAATTTAACAGTATTTTTATGGAGTTTAGGTGTTAAAAATATATGTATGGAAACTTAATCTTATGAATGGAAACACCCAATTTTCTATTTATAGCAATAATTCGGTTATTAATTTCTTTGTCTGACATGTTATTAATTTTTTTATCTTTTATATATATATACAGGGTGTTCCAAAAAAATGTGGACAAAATGACATGGCAGATCAGTCATACAACAAGGATAAAAAATTGCATGGAACATGGGGTCGCAACTGCGATGCGGAGCCGCTAAAGGGCGTCAAAAATAATACATAACTCAAAGAGAAGAAACAAAATCATTACAGATCATTTTATTTATAATTACCTACACACATGCGACTTATGCATGCCAAATGTTGCGCCTACAGGAGGTGCTCAAAGTGTTTACCATATGCATCGAGACATGCCTGGCATCGACGTTGTATGGAATTGCGCACCTTCTCAAAGATACCAAGTGTATCTCGAACACATTTAGCTGCCTCAACGATTCTTCCTACCAAGTCTTCTGGCGTTTCAACAGGTGTTTCATGCACAAGTCCTTTTAAAAAGCCCCATAAGAAGAAATCCACGGGAGACAGGTCTGGTGATCGTGGTGACCATGCAATTGGTCCACCGCGACCAATCTAGCCGCCAGGAAAAGTAACCTGCAGACGGCTCTACTGAAATGTGCGGGAGCGCCATCGTATTGAAATTTAATGCATCGACGAATAGGCATCGGAATATTAGTATTCAGCATGTCTGGCAGAACCTCTTGCAAGAATGTTAGATACGTGAGACCGTTCAGTCTGTCTGGTAGAATGTACGGACCAAGTAAACAGTCTCCTACAATGCCAGCCCACCACGTTAACGGAAAATCTTCGTTGTTTGGCGTGCGGACGTGTAGCATGAGGGTTTTCATCTGCCCATCTATGCAAGTTGTGACAATTCATCACACCCTCTAATGAGAATGCAGCCTCATCCTTGAACAGAACACTTGCAGCGAAATGTCGGTCGGCAGCCTTTTCTTGCAGATACCACCGCGCAAAATCCATACGACTGCTGTAGTCTCCCGGTTGAAGTGCCTGGACGCTTTGTAAATGATATGGGTAAAGTCTTTCATCGTGTATAATGCGCCAGACGATAGTTTGGGGAATATGGGTCTCTCGGGATACAACTCGTATACTTGTTGAAGGATTACGCTGAAGTGCGTGGACAACTCTTTCTTCAGCATCAACTGTCCGAGATATTCGTTGGCGACCTGAATCTGGCTTGTGCACGTCTAACGAGCCGGTTTTACACAATCTTCGGTGAATAGTGGCAAAGAATGAGCGGCTAGGCATCTTTCTACTAGGATATTTTTGACGATACATTCGCAAGGCTTCTAGTCTATTGCAGTTGGTCATGCCGTAAACTAAATGCATGTCAGCCAATTCGCGGTGCGTGTAACTAGCCATGTTACGCCCAACGCATCCACGACTCGAATGAATTCATTCTCCTTTTGCTCGGCTCGAGTCTGCACCCCAGCACCCTCTACAGGCGCTTGCCACCCCATGTTCCTATGCGATCTTTGATCCTTGTTGTATGACTGATCTGCCTTGTCATTTTGTCCACGTTTTTCGGAACTCCCTGTATATAAATATATATATATGTATATAAAATACAGTATTATTATATTTCAGTTTAAAACTATCAAAAAATCAAATTGATCTTAAAATTTGCAAATGGAAATATAAATGTACGATTATTTTAAATGTTTTTTAAAAATTTCATTTCTTCGTAATTGCGTTGAATATCCATGGTATTATATAAGAACAGTTTTTTCAGATTTATTATTTTGACTGTATAATATTTTTCTACAATTTCTACAAAAACTTTCAAAATTAGGCCAATATTTATTTTTCCAAGAAATACGTCTATATTTTTTATATTTTATAGTACATTGGAAAAGGAATTCGCTGTTATAAGAGAAGTTCAAAATGATTCTTTATTCACTAATTTTTTTAATGAATATCCATAATTTATCCATAAGATTTCGCTTTAATCCAAATATAGTTCTTTAGGTATCCGAACACACGATCGGAGTACCTTTTTATATAAAATAATACTAAAACATTATAAAAAATTTTTAGGAATCAATATCAATAAATATTAATATTTATCTAACAATATTAAAAAAAAAATATCTAAACTTTACAAAATCCCAAAATGAAATTTTAGCAATATTTTGAAAACACTTCAAAGACATTAGAGAAAAGGAAAAAAACTTCTATCATTAAAAGTACCACTAAAACAAATTAGATGCATTTTTCTTGAGCATGTACTAAAATTTGAATGTTTTATTAAAAAGTTTTAGAGCTCATCAAGTAAATATTACAAGAAATGTGGCATTCTTTCTGAGTACATTATTTAAATAACAGGCCATAACTGAAAATAATATTTCTACCAAAAGAAATATTTTAGTACATTTTCTAGAAAATAATATAAGTATCAGGTTCAAAAGAGGTTTTATAGAAGTACATTCATAATGTTTTGGGTTACAGACTCACCTGAATTTTTTACCTCACTTGGATCTCATTTGAGTAATTTAAAAAGGACTTAAGCCAACTTAAGCCAAATTAAAATCAATTCTAATTTTTAAAAATTGATGTTAATTTGGCCTCTGGGTATGTGGAAACAAAAATGTTTGTAATCCAAGAGAGGCTATAAATAAAACTATATTCTAATAAATAATATATATAGAGAGAATGAGAGGTATATAGGAGAGAGAGTATATAGAGGTATATATATATGTTTTGATTGAATTGGGTCATTTCAACATGTTCATTTGCAATGTCTAGAAAACACTTTTTATAGCCAAGTTAATTAACCTTCATAAATTGAATATTTTAGTAGTCAAGTAGTTTTTCCTGTTCTCTTGTAAAAACTTTAAAAGAATAAGAGATCGAAGCTTTGAAAATTTATGAGCATCTTTCACATATTTCTAGACAAAAAGGAGAAAAGAAGAATTTGACCTCAAATTCATTTCATTAAAGTAGACCTAATATGTGCTCCAATTCAATTACTGAAATTTTTCCTCAGAGGTCAGATCTTTGGCGAGTTTTGAGGCTATTAAAAAGATAAATATTCGAACTTCAAATTCTATCTCAATACATTTAATTCTCTTTATCTGCTTTAAACTATTATTGGTACAAGATGATAAAAAGAAATTCAATAACTTAAAATTTAATTCAGTCTGTACGCGATAGCAATGCATTTTACACAATCACCATTAAAGATAAACTAAGAAAATACTTCATATTTATACTATCCTAAAATATTAAGTATTTTCCAAATTATACTAGAAAAATATTTAGTTTTAAATGAAACTTGTTTATGGGGTTGAAATAGGTGTTTTATTATTATCTGTACCTTAAGATATTACTTTTGAAAGTTGTGGCACTTTAGTAGCTTTCAAGCATTGCTGGTGAAAGTCAATAATGATGAAGTTAATTCAACAAATTTTAACAATTTAACATGCTAAATCATTTAATTGAAAAGGAAAATATATACATTTAAAAACATAGCTGAAAATTAAAGGCTTGAGCGTATAGTGTTTGTGTTTTATTAAATTATCTTCAATATATATAGTATATAGCAGAGGCACCATATATCTTCATAGGAACCTAATAATGTTAACTCATCATTAAAAGAGCTAAGCTCATCTTAGTTTTGAATCATCGATACGGAGTGAATTTTTAATAATCCAAGTCTGATATGCTAATTGATCTTCTAACAAGGTAATAACGGTGATGTGCATAATGTAAAAAGCTAAAATCAATACTTTAAAAGTTTTACAATAAGAAAAGGCACTTACAATTATGAGTTGAGAGAAAAGTATCAATAGTCCCTAAACGTTGTTTGCGTTACATTTTAAAAGAAAGTAAAGTAACGTTTATGTTGGTCATATCTTTTTATGTTGGGGCACCTCAGCAGCTACATTTCCATGTCAATTAGTCTCTATTTAATTCTTATTGATCAATCAGCTTACGTCATGTGTTTTGTACTCTTACATTCCTACTTTTCAAGTTCAATGACCCAACGTTAATTTAAAATATTTTAACATGTGTGTAATGTTAGAGTAAATCATTCTCCAGTGATCCCTTTCATCGGATTCATAACCACATGCGCTACTCCCACCCTTTCTGTCTGTTCCATAGCCTAGGATTCTAGTCGGCTCGACGAGATTTGTAGCTGGCTTTAAGCCCTATGAAGTTACAGAATGGTGAGTTGATTTTTTTTCTCCCTGTTCCTGTTCCGTTCTCATCTCCTGTTTGTTTGGTAGTTCTCCGGTGGCATTTGACGGCTGAGTCCGAGATTTCGACGACGAAATTGGTAGATGAGATAGTTTTGAATTGCCAGTAAGTATTCAAGAACAACATGCGAAAATGGTAGAAAAACAAAGTTAGAGAGTTTGCTTTTTCTATGGTAAGTGTAACATTGACGAATAGATAAAGAACTATTTATTCTCTTCAATACAAAATTTGGTTATAAAAAATACTTGTTTATAATGACAGATGGAGTTTAAACTTATAATCGTGGAAGCTTAATAAGTTATTAAACATTTAAATTATCATTTACCATTTTATAATAATGTATGTGTTTATTTATCTGAAGGGCAATTACGCCACATAGTAACTAATGCAGTTTCACAGTGAATAAATGTTTATTTTACTCAATTGTGAAAAGGTTAAAATTATAAAAATTGGATACAGACTGTGCCTCAGCTCCTTAATGATACCTTATCAAGCTCGCAAATACGTAACTAACGCAGAGTGTTTAATATGAACATGGAATAATTTGAAAAATTGCTTCATGAGCATCCACCGAGAGAGAGCAAATTAAATTATGGAGGCACTGTCTATTCGTGATCTTAATTTGATGCCCGATGAATAAAAATAAACAAAATCAATGACAACTGAGTATAAACTATTATTTGGAATAGGTAGAAATCTCACATAATCACATAAAGGTTGGGCTTCGAAGGAAAATCAAAAGGCGAAAAATAATGGAAGATACTGTTTTTTTCTAAATGCATTTGAAATGCCGTCTAGCAGAAGGTGAATTTTAGCATACATTTTAATTGGTGGTAAAAGTATTAAATCAATAATTGATGCATAAAAATAGCTTAAAATGAAGCGATTGACTATGGAATACTCTCCGTAAAAGCAAAATGTTACTATATGATGGAAAGTCAAGCTACTGGTTTTGGAGAGTTTGAGGATTTAGTGCTGTCATTTTCTAATGATCAATCATAATTCTCATCAAAATGTAATAAATGAATAGTGAATACGTTGGTCCAAACGTTCCATGCAACTCAAGATTGTTTCGAATTCAAGACAAATTCAAGGCAACTATATGCAACTGCTCAACATTTTTGGATAACGCAATTTTTAGAAATCTGCTAAAAATACGATATGTATTTTAATTATTCAATATTAGTACTTGTTGATTACCAATTGCTTGGACTCTTTAAACAAGGATTTATGCCTAGTTAACTTCCCGTACATACTTCTGCTATTTATCCTACGGGAACTTCAAAAGAAAATCTCCATGTGCTGGGGAAAAAATCTAGTACTTAATTGGTGATGTATAGTAAAAGCATTGCTGCAATGTTTGTAACAACTTTAAGAAAATTTAAAATCATTTATATTCGTTCCTTCCTAGTAAATACTTTTATGTATTTAGGAATTTTTTATAAATATATGCTTACAATATTCAGTAATATTTAAGAATTAAAGTATTTAGTTTATTATTTTATAATCAGGTTGAATATACACTCACTTCCAAAAGTTAACGTAGAGAGTAAAATGCTAATTTCCGAAGCCAATCAGAGTTGAAAGAGGATAAATTCGCCGTAGAGGTGAGATGGAAGCATGCAAATAGGTAACAGCTAACGGCTTCAAGTCAAGAATATGCAAAAGGGCAGCCTTTATAAGAACGCCAGCCTGAAGGAATTAAGACATAAGATTAGAAGCGAGAAGGCGCGTTTAAAACTTTCGCCAATTTATTTCAAGACATATGTACACCGGACCACACGTGGACATGTATAAGGTACAGCAAGCCATTATAAGGCTATATCTGCAGCTTACTGTAATTCGAAGATTACATATGAATGGACTGTATGCCCTGGCTCACTCGCAGTTGGTCTCTATCTGTCCAATGCAAGAGGCACGATAAAGTGGTGCTGGAATATAGTACACTGACTGCGTCTGACGGGCAAATCATGTTTACTGCTGAGCTCAGTATTTGCTTCAGGTGACAACGTTATAAGGATATGGCGCAAACAGAACACGCAATAAGACACGCCGCATCACTTATACGGAAGCATTATGATGTGGACAGGATTTTATAGGATACCGCAACCTAAACGGGTTCTCTGACGGCTGTCCGGTTCGAGATGAAGTCCATCAGCCATTGCGAGATTGTATGCAATGAAAGCACTTCTACTTTTTGTTTAATGGACGGTCATCAGCCCCATAGAGCTTGCACATCGTCGAGGACTACCTGGAGGAAGAGTGATTATGTATGCCTTGTTTAGCAAATTGCCCACCTTAACCTATTCGAAATCTTGGTAATGCTCTGACTGTGCTGTATCTTCATCAAGCTCACCCCAGCCACCATCACTGAGCTGGAAATTGCTCCACAGAAGAATGGTGATTGTCAATTCTGCGGTGGTCTGATCACCTAATTGAAAAGTATAGTCAGAATGTAAGCTTTCAGTATGACTAGAGGTAGGGCGATCATAGTCTATTAATCGTCCTTTATTTTAATCTGTTTATTTCCTATACATAACTATGTTTGTCTCTGGTATGACATTATTTGATAATTCAAAATTTACATTGTTTTCTTTGCATAATATTGATTTTTATGTCATAAATATACTACTTTACTGCCAAATTTCTGTCAATAGATATTTGTTGATATTTTGATCTTCACATATTCAGTGCTAATAACTTTGGAACCGGAGTGTGAGAACAAATTAATTCTTCGGTAATATATTAATATACTAAAATAAACTTTTAAAATAATAAATAATAAAATTTATCTCAGCATCAAATATTATTTTAAAAGGTAGCTAGCAATTACGTATTTTAGGCTTTAAATAAAATTAATTTTAATATTTTTAACTATAATTAAAATTAATAGACATACGCACATTCAAATTCATTCATAAATAGACAACTTGCAAAAGCAAAACAATTCATCAGATAAATATGATTTGATAGTTGAGCATCTTCTGCTGGGAATTTTATGATGTTTTATAAATTTACTGCTTATATATGTATAAATATTGATATCAAGTCCTGCATTAAGATCTGATTGTATTGAAAATACTCTCTATACCGTAACTGCCTGTTCGCCATAAAAAGGGACGTCAACTCATCTACTGTGTTATCTAAAAATCTCTAAAATTGAAGCATAGAATGATGTTTGCTCTTTCAACTCCAAAACCAATGATTCCCAAACCATCTTGGTGATTCTTTCTCCGTAAATCGAAATGCAAGCCAAATTTCAAGTCTAAATCTACAGAAAAAGTTTTGTACATCAATATCCTCTAATCCCCTAAGTTGAGGTTGCTGTGGTGTTCAAAGTCGTCGGTTTTCAACTCACAAAGAAAACAAACCAAATTCTCATTATTATAGTCTTCAGTCGAAAATAATTTTTGTCAAACGTCCAAGTCAACCCTGCACCCCTCAGAAATTTGATTTGCTTAAGCAATGATTCTAGTGATCCATATTCAACAAAAGAAACATGCTTAACAAATTTCAAGTATGGTCTAACAATTAAACACTGAATTTTTCAGAACTCTTCGACCTGCAACCTCCTTGGGGTCAATTTGTCACTTACTATTTGTTGAGAACCTATTCATGAAAGGAACATGCCTACAAATTTTCAAGCAGGATGACAATATTTTAAAATGGAAGATAATTACTGCCTCTCAATCTCCTGAAATTAAACTTAGTAGTTCATATTCATAAACCCATCTTTGTAGAGGTTCTCTACTTACGAAAGGAATTGCTTATTTCAAATTTCAAGATTAGCGTCTAATAGTTTAAATGGGGAACACATTCGATGACTTGAGCTCTCAATGACGCCACTTCTGGTCTTTCATCAAACCCATTTGTAGGGAATTGCACACTATGAAAGGAATCTGTTTAGAATGCTCTAAGACTGTGTCCAATAAATTAAAATGCAAAAATTTATCAATAACGCTCTTGAACCCCAAGCGGCTTAGGTGATTTTCAAAACACATCTTTTAGTGTATCTTTATCCCAAAGAGGAATCTGTCTACCAAATTTAATTGCCTATAGTTTAAAAATAGAAATAATTATTTATATCTGCCCTAACACCCGCAACACCCCTTGGGCTAAATATTTTCCAAACCTGTTTTGAAGGATATTTACCCATGAAAGAAACATCTCCTACCAATTTCAAGCAGGAGGAAGTAGTTTACGAAGTCCGGATCGACTAGTACGCCACTAAACCCCTGCAACGCCAATGAGTCTGTTTTCACAAACCTTCTATAGCTGATCTCTACCTATAAAAGAAATCTACTTTGAGAAATCTAAAGACTCAGGTCTAATAGTTTAAAATAATAATATCAATAAGCCCCTTATGCCTGCAACGCCACTTGAGGGCAATTTTCATGAAACCTCAAGTGCACTCTACACCTATGAGATGAATTCCTTACTAAGTTTTAAGACTCGTCTAATACCCATCGTCCTAAAATACGGAATTCTAACTAAACTTCTGCTCTGCAAACAATTGCTGCTAATTTGTAATGTAAAACAGACACTTTAATTTTATTCATTTATAGATATAGATTGGGTAAATAACTATTGTTTAAATGTGACTAAAATAATAAAAAGAAAGGATTAAAACTAACTGCAAAACTTTATCAATTTTTTTTCTTGCATTGTTTTGCTTATATCGTTTTATTTGTTCTAAAAGTGCATCCGAATGCTTGATGCTCTACTTAACTGGAACAGTGAGAACTCATAAAAATATGGAGTGTCAGCAGTATTATCAGTGCGCTAACACTATTATGTCTCATGGCAGTATCATCGCTCAGTAACCAAACAACGACTTCATTAGCTCAGCCAGTTCTATCTTAACCAGCTCACCTGCATAGTTTCCGTCTCAAGAATACGGAATATATCGGTATGGTTCGTTAATGTAGATTTCATTATGAAAGAATTTGCAACTGCACCAGCCAGTTTCCGAGATTACTGAACAGATGAAGACAGACAAAAATTTAAATTTTTCTTTATGAGTGTCTATATACTTAGTGCATTAAGCAAAAAGAATTTGAAATTACAAACAGACACTTCAATTTTATTTATTTGTATTTGATATTTATACATCTGTTTGCTTTTTCTTGTAAAAGTAGAATATTATTCACCAGTCTGGATAAACTAGCACTAGTAAGTGAAAAAAATTTAACATGGATAATACTATAGATAATTAGTAAGAAAATTCACCGCGCACACATACGTGTGAGTTGTGTGTGCGTGAAATCGAAGAAATTATGATGAGACTATTAAGTGTTTAATTTGATTTGATTTATATTTAAATTATTATTTGGACTACACACAATGTATTTGAAAATAATTATTAAAATTCTGTTTTGTGGTCTTGGAATGATTTTAATAATTCCTAAGGAATAGCAATTAATTTTGATAAATTAAACATGGTACACGTCACAATATTTTTCCTAACGAATGTCCTTATAGATCAGTAAATATTCAAGTTATAAATGCACTTTCTGTGTCTTCACAATATGTGGCGTACATTTCAAAGGCTCTGAAACAAGAATGATTTAAAAAAAAAAAAAAAAAACATTCAAAATGTCCAAAACAAGATTTTATGAGTCAAAAATATTACAAAAAAATTACTATTTTATTACACAGAATAAAGAACAAATTCTATAAAATGTTTGTAAAACTCTATATTTCTTTCTCGGGAGAAAAGAGAACTTAATTTTATATAAAGTAGAAAAAACACGAAAAATATGAAGCCAACAGTGTAAAGTATTGTGAAGTACAGAAAATTGGATTCCCCAAACAGGATTTAAACTTTTATTAAATTTGATAAATTCCGTATACAGCTGTAACATACAATATACTTTAGAAAGTCTTTTTTTTTCGTAGTTTCAGCAACATCAGAGACGACAACAAACGTGAAAATGTATTTCGATTTGAAATAGGAATAACCTTATCTCCCAGCATTCCCAAATTACAGATTACAACATTGAACATGAAGGGATCATATTACAAGGCATCACACGCCTATCGCATCTTTCTTTCCAGTCATGGAATCCCATCACAATGGATTTCGGAATGCAATTCCAAATGTTTATTGAGTTTACAAAAAGAAAATGCGTGGAATCGTTTCGGTTCTTTTTAGATCGTACGAACTTCCATAGGCAGAATCTAAAAAAAAAATTTTTAAACTTAAGAATTTTTCGAATTTTTTTATCCTAGTTTGCTTTTGATTCATTTTATTTGTTTCTCTTTTTATTATTTATATATAAATTAATATTTTTATAACAGTATGCCTTTACAACCAAGAAAGAATTTTGCTATATAAATTCCATTTAATTCTAAAATAAATTCCATTATATATGTTAACTTAAAATACGATTACCATTTTTCTAAACCACAGTTTCATTTTACATTTTATTTTCCGACAAAAAATAATTAAACCCTATGTATTTTTTAAAAAAAATTTAATTCTTATTCCTAGAAAAAAGATATATCAATATGTTGCATGTGCATTTCTCAGTTACTGCGAAGTACCTGATATTTTCCTTAAAACAGCGTTTCTCAAATTTTGGTGCATGCCACCCTAGAGAGGGGCGTGATAATCTCACCAGGGGGGCTCGAGGATATCAAAAAGACGAAAATAAAAAATTATCTAAAAAAAATATAAATTTGCTGAAAGGAAGCAATTAGGTTTTTTAAACTATAATTTATTAAGTTATTTTTACACCAATATTATTATCCGTATTATTTTTCCAATGGGGCTGACGATTGGTATTAACCATTGCATACCAAGTACATTCCCCGGGAGCTGGTATCGCTTTTTAGTGTAGCATCATCTAGGTTGATGCAAATTAACGGAATATGATTTTGATGCCCAATTTCCTCCCCAATGGAAGGCACCTGAGCTATGACGAATGCAAAATGATACCAGAAATATAATTTTGCCGAGAGTACGTAAGCCAAAAAGGTTATCTATGGATCTTTTATATGCCACGCAATCATACGACACGGACGCTGTAGATTTTCTGCATCTTAAAAATCCACTGACTTGGCAGAGCAAGGTCAACCGATATTATCCTTTTAATAAATTTCTACATTAGTAATGAAGGAATTCTTCTATCTCCTCATGGATTATATTTATAGAAAAGGAAGACAACATGACCAATATTCATTTCTTAAAAAAATATAGTAATAAATTCATTTCTATTCATCTATTTCCTTCGTCACAGCTAATTTTAGAGAGCACTAAATTATAGATATAAGAATATTCTCTTTTGTTAACAGAGATATTGGCGTCGAGGATAGAGTAAAATAGATTAGGATAAAAAATATATGAATTAATTTGTTAATTTTAAACATCAGGAACGAGAGTTTTAGACAGCTTACCACTTTTATTGCCACTTGTCAAAATATACAAACAATCCAGTTGTACTTCTGGATCGGGAACTTAATCCCGTTTTCATACGTGAAAGAAAATATAAGTTATTTTTAGAACTTAGTTAACTTAGGGAAAAGTTTCGATCACTTTGCCAAGTACATGTAAGATATTTTTTCTCTACGAATTACAGATAAATCAGTCAAAATAAAAGGAATAATACGTAGAAGTATACACAAATATATCTGTAAAAATATACAGTTATATCCATGTAACATGGAAATCAAACGAGATTGGCGTTTTGAAATATGGTACTCGTAATAATAATTTAGAGAGAAAATACACAAGATTGAAAATTAAAATTTTCCTAAGTTGTTACATATAAATATATATATGTGTGTGTGTAGAGAGCTGTATGTATTGTATTGTCCTTAAAATAATTAATAAAATGAGTTTTGCACTGCGTGTTTTTATGTACGATTTTCATTTCATGTTATTGTGAGATTTCATTTTAATAATTCAATATAATTAATATAAACTAATGTTATATACAGGAAACAATGCACATTTAGTGTATAATTTATTAAAATTTTACTTTATTTTATAAATATGAATGTAAAGTAAATACGATTACTCACTTTAAAGTTAATTAAATATTTATAACACACGATAGATAGATATATTACTAAATACTGTTTAATTCAAAAATACCCAATTGATTTTATTAATAGATATTTGAATAAAGAAATTCTAAAAAGTAAGGATTAAATTCCATATTTTAACAGTTTTATTATTTATTATTCTTTAATAATATAGTACTACAATTCTAATTTTAATAAAATTTTTTTTAATTATTTTAATTAATTAATTAAGTTATTATTTTTTTAAATATAATTTAGTGTCCTAAATAATGTAGTATGCTTACAATTTTATTTATTATTTTATTTTTTCATTATTTTGCTAAGGTATTTTCAGCATTTCTACCTTTAATTTGTATTTGGTCAGAATCTGCAATAACTTGTTCAAAAATACCCAATTGATTTTATTAATAGATATTTGAATAAAGAAATTCTAAAAAGTAAGGATTAAATTTCCATAGTTTATTAACAGGTTATTATTATAAATCTATTATTCTTCCTAGATAGATATAGGTAACTACAAATTCTAATTTTAGATAAAATTACTTTTTTTAAATTATTTTAAAATTAAATTAAATTTAAGTTATTATTTTTTTAAATCATATAATCTTAGTGTCCCTAAGAAAATGGTAGTATGTTTACAATTCTTAATTTATTATTTCTATTCTTTTCATTATTTTGCTAAGAGGTACTTTTCAGCCATTTCTACGCTTTGAATTTGTATTTGGGTCCAGAATCTGGCAATAACTTGTTTATTGTACTCAGATTTCTTGTTGACGTCACTTTGGCTAACTGGAGATACTTAGACTTGTAAAGTTCTCAATGGCCCATCTCTTCAGGGAAGAAGATCATGTAGCCCCCTTTGAATTACATCATTAAATCCATGTGTTAATCTATTGAAAGCATATTGAAAATAAGTTATAAAAATTTAAAGCATATATAATTTATTTTATTTAAATATTTCTTTCAGCTTCTCAGTTTGTTTGATTTCCTTTTTGACCTACAGGTTATAGATATATTACACTTCCTACTATTCCATGCAACAATAAATTTTTATTTAATTACAAATAATAGAGCAAATAATTAGTTATGTTTGAGTTTTTAATTTTTTTCATAACTCATTAGTATAATTAATATAGAATCTTCTAAGCAATTTTTCTTCAACACTATTAAGAAATGGTTTTCTTCCAAGTGATAATCAGTATATTTATCATACTTTTCATATATCTTACATGAAAATTTATTATGAAATATAGTATTATCTCTCAACTGGTTTTTAAATAATCGTTTGATTTGCAACTAATTTTTAAAAATATATAAAAACTATAATATCAGGGAAGATTCAACAGTTCAAATTTCTAGAGCTCTAAGCTATCAAGAAGTAAGTGAACAATCAATAATACAATTCCATCTTTACAAATATGATAGACATTTAGTAAACTCTGAATAACTCTTAAAAATAAAGATATCTTAAGAAATTATTATTTAATAACAAAAACATACACTATGTAGAGAAAAACTTTTCAAAGTTCTGTGGAACCAATTAGAAATCAGTAAAAATTCAGTAACAAAATTCCATCTTTCATTTAAACATGAAATTAGTGAAAAAAAGATGTTCAATACTAGAAAAAAAATTTGATGATCGTAAGAAATTATTATTTAATAAAAATTGTAAAACAATATATTTTAGAGTTATATAAGAACAATAAGAATGAGAGTGTTTAATGAATAAACATCATTCTATGTTTTCAATACAAATTCATAGCGTTGAAATCAAAGAACATTCAAAAACAAGGCCTAAAAGGAAAATACCTTTCTAATAGAAAAACGTACTATTAGAGATACTGTATTCTGATTGTATAACAATTTGAGATGAAAAGTGTTTTAATATAGTACTTAATTCAGTTTGAATGAAATATTTCTTTGTGTCTAACTATATATATAAGAAAATCGTAATTTACTGATTACTCTCTGAGTTTCACCCGCTAATTTATAATGATTATTATTTATGATGATTAATGATTATTATTTTAATCCAACTACTATAACGATGTAAAATTAATTAAACATAAATTTAAAAAATATATATATACACTCTTTAATATTTTGAAGCAGTTTTGGAAGAGATTTCCTTTACTTTTTTTTAGAAACAGAAAAATATTTTTAGAAAACAAATTACCTTCTACAAGATCTATCTGTATTAATAATTTTATTTTTATTTTTATTTTGCTGCTTTTTTGGAATATACTGCTAAAATAAATTTTGAAATGTTTCTACTGGAACGTCTTGTAATGCAAAAATAATTCATATATGAGAGAAATGTTTCGTCAAATTTCTTAGCATGAACAATATTTTAGTTTATAACCAGAGAACAACTCCTATCTTACCATTATTGAGAAATAAAATATTTAAAATATCACATCCCCTTCCTCAGCTTCCTCTCAAACAGTTTAGAACTAATTTTGCAGCTATATTTACAAATAATTCAATTCCAGCTTTGAATTTTCATTCTATTCTGAGTTCTATTTACATTATACACTATCGGCCAAAAGTATCCGGACACCCCTTAAAAAAGTGGTTCTGGCGAGTGGCGCAATTTGATACGCAATTGAAAGCTATAAAAGTTTTGCTAGTGGTTTGTCAGATTATATTTATGCGTTTGTGAGGCAATGAGTAAGTGAGTTTGAGCATGGCAGTATCGTAGGATACCACATTTGTGGGAAATCAGTTCGTGAGATTGCAGACATTCTACAGAAGCCTAAATCCACTGTGAGTGATGTAATTGTGAAGTGGAAAAATCGAGGCAATTACATGGCAGAAAAACGAACCGGTAGACCGAAAATACTTGGTGAACGCATCCGCAGAACTCTGAAAAGGGTAGTGAAACAAAATCGTAAGTCCTCGTTGGTGGAAATTTCTCAGGAGTTCCAAAGTTCATCAGTAATTAGTGTAAGCAGCAGGACTGTCCATCGAGAGTTAAAAAACTTGAAATTGCATGGTCGTGCAGCCGCGCACAAGCCAAACTTCACTCCACAGAATGCGAAGCATCGATTGCAATAGTGTAGAGTTCACCGTCATTGAACTGTGGGCATGTGGAAGACTGTTCTTTGGAGTGATGAATCTCGCTTTGCAGTCTGGAAGTCGGATGGACGCGTCTGGGTTTGGCGGATGCCCGGCGAACGTTTATTTAGGGACTGCATTGTGCCGACTGTTAAGTTTGGTGGTGGAAGCATAATGGTGTGGGGGTGTTTCTCGTGGTTTGACCTGGATCCGTTAGTTCCTGTGATTGGAAAGATGAACTCTGGGATGTATGTGGACATTCTGGACAATGCTGCACTCCCAACTCTATGGCAATATTTCGGGGAAGGCCCATTTCACTTCCAGCAGGATAACTGCTCCATTCACACATCGAGGCTTGCACATACGTGGTTTGACGAAATGGGTGTTCAAAAACTGGACTGGCCTTCTCAGAGCCCTCCATCTAAATCCCATAGAACACCTTTGTTACGAATTAGAGCGCAGATTACGTAGCCAGCTAAATAGACCATCGTCACTGCGAGCACTCACTTCAGCTGTGATGGACGCCTGGAAGGCAATTCCTAAGGTCACCTATCAAAAATTGGTGGAAAGTCTTCCTAAACGTGTGCAGGCTGCCATCCATGCAAAAGGGGGACCAACAGTATATTAATATGTGCCTCAGGACGCTCTAAGTCCATACCACTGGGTATCGGTATACCTTTGGCCAGATAGTGATATGGTGCGATACACTAAAGTCTCGTATTGAGTTCTTTGGGCGGTAAAGAATACACTACAACAGCGTTTCTCAAACTGTGGGATAGACCCCCTAGGCAGCTTGATGACCCTACGAGAGGGGCGCAAATCTGATGAAAATTAAAGATTTAAAAAAGTACTAATTTACTGAAAGGAAGTAAAACAAAATACATTCTGACATAACAAAAACAGAATACACAGTTATACTGATATAATTTACTTATAAATGCATCAGTACCGAACAATTTATTTGGTTAGTAATTTATCATCACTAATTTAGGAACAAGATTATATATATTAATTAGTAGTGACTGCCTGGGCTTGTCATATACAAAATTTAATATTTATCTTAATAAATTGTATGGTTTATAACTAAAATCGTATTGTGGTTTTACGTCAAAGTGCATTATTATTGAATTCAATACACTACACATATTACACTACACTTATGTTAGAGACCGTACGTAATAAAAAGCAGATAACTTAATATCAAACTTAATTCAAAATCAGTTAACTTAATTCCAAAATTTGGTGCTTGGGTGGACAGGAGTTGAATCAGTCCGATATTTTATCGAACAATGTTCCCATGTTAGTATAATATGTTTTTAAGAAGTAAAGATCGCTTTATATATAGACTTCATTATTCAACTACGTCGATTGAAATTACAATCTTTGTTTTATGCTTAATGAATGTTTGACTTTGCAGAAGTACATAGCAAAAATCATTCGAATGTGTAAACAAAATTGTTTTGTGCAAAATATTCTTAATAAACAATAATAGAGTGTTTTTTTTTTTTTATTTTCCACCCCAGATAATGTAAGAAACAAAATTATTTTGAAAAGAAATAAATCACTGAAACTGTTCTGAAAGATTTTAGTGATTCAACTTCACAGCCAAAAACAATTCTGCGCTAGAGAAACTTTAGTATGAATCTTAAAGTTTTTAAATTCATCATATATCCTTTGTTTTTAGATATCTTTGTTTTTTATCTACATTAATCCGTTCATACAACTAAGAAGTCACACAAGATATTTCAAAGTGCAAGATTGATGATGCAGAAAGAGTTTTATCCACTTATTTTTGCTTTTCACGCTTCCAGTAGGCCAGAAGGTTTTGTTTGGAAGTTCAGAAGATATTTGTTCTTTTCTAAAAGAATTTGAAAGAGTCTTAATTTTTGTTTTTAAAGATTAAGATTATCCCTTTAGAGACAATTTTCAAAAGGTCTTTAGTTTTATAACCTTGTCAATTAAAACACTTCATAATAAAAAAAAATTCCAAGCAAAATCTAATGAAAAACTTTAAAAAGTTTAACAATCTTAAACCCAATATGAAGCAATTTTTTAATTTATAGCCATTTAAGGAAAGAAATGTATTTGGCTATATTATGAATACTTTATTTTTGGCAAACAACGTGTGTATAAGAAATATATATAAAATATAATATTCAATATAATTAAATAATTACGATAGACTAGTTTAAAACTTCAGTATTTCATACTTAAAAAAACACTTTTATTATTGCATTGTAGATGCTTGAGGATTTATTTTTTCACAAATGCTCATGCTTCAAATAAATGTAAAATAATTCTCAACGGACAAATTTTGCTTTTTATTTCTTTTAAGTCCATTTTTTAAAAGTCATAATTATTCGTTTGAATGAAATTTATAAATAAAAATAAGAACATAAACTTTAATTTTCTTTTGAATTTCTTCGACTTAATATTTATTTAGTTCTTACAAAAAATTTCAGTTTTTCAGGTAGTTTATGCTATTTAACATAAGTTATTTGAATCTAAGACATTAAGATTACTTTTTTTGTTAAATTCAACATTTATTTAATGTGAGGAGCATCGATCAATATCGTAATATTTGGGATAAAGTAACACTGTTGAAAATTTAATTAATTACGGGGAATGAGCAGTTCAACAAGCTATGCAAATGACCTGAAATTCTAGTTGATTACATAATTGTAGCATGAGATATTTGCAAAGCAATTAAATGCCAACAATGCGTACACTGCTTCAATTACGCAAAAAAAATATGTTACCTTTATAGACAAATCAGAATCCTGCTTATAACACGTTGGTGATTGGTTTAGAAGCTCGAGACATCGAGGAGTGACAATTCTTAATTATTATCCGATTCATCCGTAAAATACTAAGCCTGGTATTTATAATTTGATGTATTTAAAAATAATTATTGGAGTAAAATCATTATATTTCATCCACTATTGCTCCTAATATGCATTGGTGATACAATCTTCGGAGAGCTTTTATATTCCTTATATTTTAGAATATGTTTTATTTCCTCACTTTCAATGTTTTCATATAGCCATATCTAGCGAACAATGCTAGATCCCACAGCGAGCATTCTTCAAGCGTTCTTGTAACGAGCATTAATTTCAGACATGTTTGTCCTCCCAAACTCCTCCTACACCTTGAGATGATATAATATATTAAGTTTGGCAATATTTGAAAGCAGCTTAGACAACCAGTATTAACACAGTAAAACATGAAAAAATCATTTTATTTAATGCAGATAGATGTGCAATAATGGTTATTGCCACTCGTGTCAGAAATACTGATTACTGATATCATAGCATTTTTCAGTCCATAGATAGCTGTATTCATAACCATCCTATAGTTGCCCCATATGCAATCTGTTCAATGATTTTTGTAAATATATTCTTTTTCTTTCTTGGGGTTACATTTTTAATAGTCGAAATTATATATAAGGGGAAGTGTAACAAAAATTTCAGACACGTTGGTTATTTCACAATTTTTTCGAATTATGTATAATGTTAGAATTCTTAATATTTCATGAAATTGAAATTTGCCAAATATAATTTTGTAAAATAAAAGTGTTTGAAGAAGTATATATACAGTGAAAATCGTTTAACTCGAAACTGAGGGGACTGGAATTACTCACTCTTCGTATTAAAAGAATTTCATGAAAAAATATATTGTAAATATAAAAAAAATTCAACAAAATTAAGAATTGAGAGTACATTAATTACAGTACACTTTATTTACATAGATATGTGAATATAATGCATTGAGTAAAAATCAATGAAACGAAAACATTCACAAGAACTCAATAAAATTTAATACAAAAAAAAGCAATTCCAAAACTTTGACTGATTTCCGTTTTCATCTTCTGTTTTTAATCAACACCCTTAAGAAGCTTCATTTTAATCAAAATAGAAGTTTGCCCCCCCCCCCCCTCCAAGCTCTTTGCCCCCTGCTATTAAAATATTCTAATAAAATAGGGGAAAAAATCGCGAACCAAACTCCTTGATTTTTAATCATACTGTGACCGAATTTCGCATGCTAAATAATCAGGAATGATATATGTTTTTGTGTGGTGTTTGTGTAGGTGGAGAGTAATAGTAGCTGAGATAAACAAAATTAACTCGTGTCACAGGCTGTTCCAAAGGTATTTCTAGTTAGCCTCCTGTACACGATTCATGTGAATAAGCATTTTTCTTATTATTGTTTTTAAAGAAATTCATTGAATTTTGTGCAATTGAAAACACAAATAAGAACACCTAATTATGTCATAAGATGCCAAATGTAGAACATTAAGAAACTTGGAATAGTGGACAAGGATTAGTTATGCTGATGCATAAAAATCATCACAATGTAAATTAAATGAAATAATGCTGGATACCTTCATTTAGTTTTGTTAATCATGCTACAAAATATGTATACATAGCTCGGTTATGCAAGAATGTAATTTTTTTATGAAGTGAAAAATACCTACCTTTATTAAAATTTTAAGGGTTTTTTTATAAGGAACATCATGTAACAATAGAAAAAAATAATCTTTTAAAATTAATGTGGCATCAAACACATTAAATTGCTTAAAGTGTTATCTGCATAAAGTAATTGCATTAGTTGCTATAAATACAAAAGCAAAGACAATTTATATATATATTTCCTGTTAAAAGCTAATTAACTTAATTTTTAAGGATAAGAAAAAAAACATAGCTTAATTAATTGGATTCTGTTACGCATTGAAAAAAAAAAGAATCTGGATAATTCATTGCTACATATTCCAATTTTATCATCATCGTAAAACACTGGGATTAAAAAATAAAAAAGCAAACAACTGGATCAAACTATCTTTGAAAATAATGATAGCATTTAAAAAAGGCGAATGAATAAAATGATCATCGATTGGCTACACATTAATACTATTGTTACTATTCAATGTAATTAACGTTTTTATATATTATTTATGTTTAAAATTTCTAGAATGTTGGTAATAAATAAAATACATAAAACTTTTCTTCACATTAATGAAAGTTTTTGCAAATGTATTTATCACTTGAGGCATTTTAAAATAAACACAGCAACATTGTTGTTATTACTTATTTCACTTGATACTAATATTTATAATAATTTTAATATTTAATATTTTTATACAAGAATTTAATTTAATTCATCTTATGAAAAAAATTAACGTCTTTGAGTAATTATTTCTAGAAAATATTAAAATATATGTATGCACTTTATGTTACTATGAATTATCATCTATTATTTAGGTAATTTTATTGAATAAATCTGATTGAAATATTTTCTATGGAAGTGATTTTATAGTTATAAGTCCGTTTATCTTTCTTAAAAATAATATTACGGTTATAAATCAAATGTTTAAAAAAGTGAAACTCAAAATTCTGAAGCATGGTTTAACAAAATATATTACTCTTTTCCACTTTCGAATGTCACGTGATAACGTGACTGATAACTTATACATACCGTTTTAGTTGCCATGACCGAGATTGTTTCGGACATGGCTCTAAAATGTCACTCCGGAGTATTTTACGGAGTATTTTTTACTACATCTTCTTGCTTTATCGGGAGGAGTTTATTTCGGCTTTAGCTCTTTGTCGAAACGGAATCTATAATGAGAAAGCTAATTTGAGCTCAATTCAATAGAAATTGTTTCATGAACGGCATTCATTATGCCTCCATGATAAAATGAAAATATACTCAAGCAACAAAGATTGTTTTTGACAGCAATATAAATATAGGGGGCGTAGATTCCTGTGATCAGGAAATATCCTTTCATCCTACGATGACAGAAAAAAAATTACAAAAAAATATTTTACATTCAGTAGACAAGGTACTTTGGAACTCCTTTTTGGTCTGTAAAAATATCATTGGGAAACATATTGATTGCATTTTTAAAATTTCGAATCAAAATTATAAAAGAGCTTTTAAATAAATACGTTAGTACAGCTACTAGACCAAAAAATCCCAGTAGACCACCTAAAATAGATAATCCTGCCCGGCTTAGTGAACAAAGTTTTATATCTCATATTCCTCCAACTCCTGCGAAACGCGAGCCTACAAGACGGTGCTAAGTTTGGCTGTTCAAAAAAGGATGCAGATGGAAAAATATGAAAAAGGAAACATGATTCTGGTGTAATGAATGCGAAGTTGGTTTGTACTTGGAAAAGTGTTTCCAATTATATCACACAAAACTGAAATCCTGAGTTACCAATAATATTATTTTGTTATTATTTATTTTTAGAAACTAATGTTCCACAAGAAACAAATTTCACCATCGCCACACTGTGTGACAGCCATCTTAAGCGGTTATGCAGTTGCTACAAAAACTTACAAATTTTTAGCAATACAAAAATTGTAAATTTTTGTATTAAATCATCAAAATAACTTGACAGCTAAAAGGATAATAATAACCGAATATATTTCGCATTGAATAATTGGGAAAATTATAAATCGTAAATTCGTTTTCGAAAAATTACCAAGTTTTTGAAGACATTTCTACCATATTTCGGGTTTAGAGCTTTCATAATTTGAGAATTCAGATTTCTGCAATTAAAATTTTTAATGGCATAATTCCTGTGTTTTTTCTTAAATTTATTATATATATATATATAATATTATTTTTTCAGTTTATCCAGATTTTTTGAATTTGAAAATAATTTTCATGAATCTTGTAAGTATTTTTGGAAGGTTTGAGAGACATTTATTTAACAATATATATATAAACATTTTTTTTTATGTTAAGGAACTTTTATACATAATAGTGAAAAAATATTTTGTAGCAAAGAAAATAAGATTTTTGCAATGAAAAAAAAGCATTCCTAGAAATCAACTGAGTTAAACATTTTAACTATCAAGAAATATAAACATAATTTAGCAATTTTAAAAATTTTGAATGGTTTCATTTTTTTTCTTTTGAGATTTGTTCTACTCTTATTACAGGTACAAATTATTGAATCTATTTAACTACTTTTTGCTAATTAATTTTAAAATAAACAGTAATATGGTGAAAAGAAAGTACATTGGAAAAATTTAATAACTGTTAAATTATTTTTGCAACATTTTTACTTATATAATTACATGTTTTTATGCAAATTTCGTATCTTACTGGGATTTCATTTTAAAAACATTTCACGTGCAAGAAGTAAACCAAACATTAAACGAATTAAAAAAAGAAAATAATTATAAACTTATATAAAGAAATAACAAACTGAAATGACAATTACTTCATGAATTACCAAGTACTATTTTTTTAAAATATGCTTCCAAATTCAGTACATATGTGATTTAATTTATACAACTATAAACAAAGTGATATGATACATTGTTTTTTTTTTAATCAATGAGAGTAAAAATAAGTTTTAATAAGTTACAATAAAGCATTGTTGTTATTGAAAGACAACTTGTAAGAAAGATATTCTGCAGAAACATAAATTATTTTTAATACATATTTCTATTTCTCATTAAGCAGTTTTATTCTCTGAATAAAGCTAATTTATTATAGAAAAGAATTTTAAAAAAGTTAACCTAATTTTTCTTATAAAAACTATCTTGAAATATTATGGAATATTTTTAAAAAATATAACACAAGTATTGTTTTTTCATTAGCTAAAACGTTGAACAATTTAAATTATATTTTCCTGAAAGAGACTGAATATGAAACTAAACAAACAAACAAAAAACAGTGAAAAAATATTCTGTGAGACATGCATATAGTGTAAAAATATATTCTAAGAAAATTATTCCTTCTTTTGTTTTCCTCCCAAAATATTTTACTTCAAATAAATATGACATTTTTTTCGCTGAAGTAACAATTTTGTTTTGTTTCTGAAACAGACAGCTTTTCTCAGTTTCAAGTATAATTTTTGCCAACTGTCTACAACGGAGAATGTAATCAATAGCTGCAACAGTGATTACTTAAATGGTGTGTCTCAGCGCACATTTTTGCATTAACCCCTGTGTATTGGTCTATGCAACAGGCGTATGTACTGCGTCCTTGAGCTACCGGTTTGTCATTGTCAATAGCACCTGCAATGTGCAATGGAGCATCAGGATTGGGCCAAAGAAAATTGCGGATCCGAAGAATTATGTTTCCTGGTCAGTCACGTTGACCGGTGGTTGCAAACACGCTGATTTCCAACAGAATCACTTGCCTCTGAGACTCACTTGCTCAGTTGACCTTATTGAAAGTGGCTAAAATGGGATTCTCTTTATCTTCGGGAAAAACAATTCCTGACCTCTGAGCGTTTTGCAAATATCATTGCAGACCAGATGGTCCCCTTCATGATATGATAGGTCCTACTTTACATTAAACTGATGATCATAATATGTTTTTCAGTATATATATAATACATATACAAACTGCTTTTAAAACAATGACGTTTATTAATGCATTTGATATTTAAAGGCATTTACTTAATTTAGAAATTTGTCATCCGTTACAAAAACAATTAAATTGA
Source organism: Trichonephila clavata (assembly GCA_019973975.1). Classification (NCBI taxonomy): domain Eukaryota; kingdom Metazoa; phylum Arthropoda; class Arachnida; order Araneae; family Nephilidae; genus Trichonephila; species Trichonephila clavata. Next base: position 6,667 of record BMAO01002175.1, on the reverse strand, counting down.
GCATATGTTAAAAATATAATATAGGACTATCTGTTAACATTTAAAACGTATACATATTAAAGAAACAGTGGGATATCGATAGTGTTATAAAATTAAGGCATCCAACTAGGTTTTTAAGACTTCAGTTTCAGAAGAATTATATTCGATTAAAGAGCATAAATAAGTTTAAAAAGCATAATTATTACAAGAAATAGCATGGAGCATCTCCTTGTTTTTTTTAGCAATATTATTTTTATAAAATGTTATCAAAATTTTAATGTTAATGAAAAGGCATAAATAAAAATATATTGGTCATAACATAATTTTAATTTCATCGATATTCACTTATTGATATATCTGAAAAGTATCACTAATGGCACGGTAAAAATGTTTTATGGAATAAATATTGTATAAGTACTCAAATTTGACATTTATGATTTTTCATCAAAATTATTTTATGTTCTATGTTAAAAATGACTGTAAAATATCATTAAATGTAACTGTCTTAAGACCAGAGGGTGTTTTGCCCTCTAAAGAGCTCATAACGTAAGCGCTACAAGTTTCATTGAGTTTTATTGGATTGTTTTTGAGATATTCCATTTTTTTTTCAAACACAAACTATCGTGAAATATTTTTTTTTTTAAAAAAAAGCGTGTTTAAAAATATTTTTATAAGTTAGATAAATAAATATTAAAAAACCCACTTAGAATTTTCCATTTTTATATATTATATAATTACTCTCCTCACTTTTTAAATTTCCTTTTTTTCTAATGGTCCTAACACCTAACACCCAAAAAATAATTTTCAGACCTATTAAGATGCCTTAAAATAAACAGGTACTTTATACTTTTCTGTACAAACGTGCACACACATAAATAAATATTCATAGGTGCATTGATTTTGCTAGGTATTTAGCGTTTTATTTAAATGAATATTAGATAAATAGTACACGGGAATAATTTAATAAACAAATTAAAAAAATAACGAAGAACAAACTGTCATGTATCCGGGAAACTAACGATATTTATCGATTCAAAAGTATCATTCGATCAAAATGTTACCATATATCGCTCAGGCACCTTTTAATTCTCATCAAATGTCCACATATGCTGATGCAAGATGTATATATATATCGATACATTTTAATAAGAGAAATATTATTAGAGCTGTGGTGTAGGATACAGCTACTTAAATTTTTTTCTATCTACCGTGATCAAACAAACCAAACCAATAACACCTGACTGGGTTTAAAATAATATATAGATAATATTTAAAAAAAACGCACGCACATTTCTAAGATAAATGAACCATGAATTTGTTTTACAGATTTTCGTACATGAGACTGTACGAAACACGAATATTATATTTTGAATTAATATAACAACATTAACACACACGCATATAGATATAATTTTTCTACTGTAATATTTTTGTTAAACATGCAACCACATCAAACAGGGTACGTGGGCATCCATGTATGCGTGTGGGTGTTTAGATATGCATATTTCAATTCTGTTGTGAGAAGTATCTTTTAATTAGTTTTGAGTTTTCTGGCACATTACATAATTCTTAATTCTTTCTTTATACTCCTAATAGTAAGAAGAATATTATCTATATCGTCAGTTCTTAAACTCAACATTACGCACCATTTGTGTATGACGAATTCAATTTACGCACGCCTTTTAAACCAATGAAAAAAATCTGTTAACTTCAAGTATGATATACTTTCACTTTTGAGTTATGCAAGCCTCTGGTTTTTTTCATCGCGCTTCTCAAAACGGAATTACTTTAAATTTCACAATAAAAATCGCCTATTTTTTAGCATCATGAGCCTTTAGCGTCCTCTAAATATGCAGGAATCTAGAGAATTTTTTTCTCTAAAATTATAAAACCTTAAAATAGGTTTCCCAATAGGCATTATTTCCTTTCCCAACTTTCCTGGTAAAATGCACGTTAAGTTGATAGTTCCTGATGATCATGACTTAATATATGATCATGACTGAAACATATGAGCTCCATTTCAATGTCTTGAAACCCTTTTAACATCATATTAAAATAAATTATAAATATATTTTGGATAATGAAGACTTTAAGGTATCCGACTGCCCTAAAATTGTGAATTTCGCCAAAAATTGACAATTTTTTTTATATAATTTTATTTTATAGACCATCTTATTAGCTTTAAAAGATACCCAGTTTATCATTTTCCGTTCACTAGAACAAAAACTACAAGTGTTTTAGTATAAGCAGATGCCATTACTTTAAGCAAGATGTCACACATTAAAACGCGTTTTACTCGAAATGTGATTTTTTGAAAATAATCAACGGGGTCAGCGATTGCTAAAACAGTTTTGAAAATAACTAATTGTGTGAAATTTTTTGTGTAAGTTCTGTATAATAGTAGAAGTGTTTTGACCTTCAGATTTAGCAATCATTGTTTTATTACAAAATTTGCAGTCCCTTATGTGAATATCATCACTGTTTTTTTAAGCAATTTCATATAGTAACCGAGATAAAGTGCTCTAGTTTTTGTAAAAATTAAAATATCTTATTTCGACAATGAATAACATAGCAACACATCTGAATTGAAAAATTGAAAATTTGTTCATAAACCTTTGGTACAGAATGGACCGCGTTTATGTTATTTTTTGTCAATTTTTACCCATTCTTTCCCTTTTTAGTTATAATAATTTATTTTTTTCTTCTAAGTTTTAGCATATTTTTCTTTAAATGTGGTAAAAAATCTATAGACAACAAACAAATCCACATATCTCCATTTTTTTTAAAAAATTTTGTCGCAACCAGTTGGATACCTCAAGGTCCTGCCTACGTTGGAAATGTCATTTTTCACTACATAAGGCAAATTTTTTTTTAATTTCTTAATCTTATAGTTTGAACATTTTTCTTTCCAAAACAATTTTTCTTTTTCCTTTACGCGAAATAGAAATAAAGTTATAGTAATTTTAAAAAACACCACTCTCTGCAAAAGGGAACCGGAAGTTGCAGAAAATTGCAATTTTTAACTCAAATTCTACAGTTTCTCTCATTTTTTTAGTTTATAAAATATATTTCCGTAATTTGTCTAGTGTTTCAGCCGCTATTCTATTCTGTAGAAGCGTAGCTACTCTTCTCACAATGGTTGTGTCAGTTGTTATCCATTGACACAGGAAAGATTTTAAACATCGAAATAATGTCGCATTTTTGTAGAACAAAGTAGACTAAAGTTCCAGGTTCTGCTTCTAATGCACATGTTTGTTGCAATCATAAGGGCTCTGCTTCAAGCATGGAGACTGTTGGAGCATATCACATATTTGAGCGATCAGAGAATCTTCGTAAATTGCAGTACACTGATTACTATGGTGATGGGGATTCCAAAGCATATGAATCCGTACAAAAAATATGTACACTCCTAATACAGTTAATAAACTGTAATGTATTGGTCACGTGCAGAAAAGAGTTGGGAGTCACCTCAGAAAGTTAAAAAAGTCAGTGAAAGGATTGGAAGGAAAGGGAAAATTGACGGACAATTTTATCGACAAATTGCAAAATTAGTACGAAATAGCAATTTGCAGTAATACAAAAAATTTATAAACATGCAAAGCGCAGTTATTGCTGCGTTTTATCACTGCTGTTCCAGTACTGAAAAGCTTATGCATGGGCAATGCCCAACGGGAACAGATAGTTAGCGCTAATTTCAAAAAGCAAAGGCATTTGGTAAAATATTCACCACCAATACCCATGGAATCCCAAAAAATATTATAAATATTTTTGAACCACACTACGTAAAACTATGTGCTCAAAAACTTTTAGAAAACTGTTTACATGGAATAACTCAGAATGCCAATTAGAGCTCCAATGGTGTTCTGTAGAACAGAGTTCCAAACAAAACTTCGTTGAGCTCCAAACTTTGCAAGTAGCGGCATATATAGCAGTTCTACAATTTAATGAAGGTGCTAGGGGCTTATTGAATATGGTAAATAAGCTGGGGTTAAATGTTGGTAGTTATATGGTAGGCACGTATTAAAATTGTATAACTATCAACGGATTAACGACGCAGAAAAACATTCATTACCCTTTACAAAATTAAAGGGAAAAAACACGATCTCACCGAAAGGAAAAAGGGTTGCACCGGGAAGAAAAGGAAGGTGTGACGTATCATCTTGGTGAATTTTAGATAAATTTGTAAAGTATATATACCTTTTTACTGTAACATAAAACTTTAAATGAGTTTTTCACTAAATTATGTTTTCGAGAGAAACTTTTTACCAGAAACATGATCTTTTAAGAACCAAACAAGGTAATACTTTAAAAGTTTTGGGGGATGTTTTTTAAACTATTTTTCATAAAGTGGACTATAAGTTTTGTTGTAGATTAAATAGTTTTTCACACACACATTTAGGTAGTTTTTATATAAAGTAAATGCTGAAGTTTTTTATATTTTAATATTTCTCTCAGATTTTGGTTCATTTTAAAGAGCACCATAGTATGCATGTTGTGTACAAAGGAAATTAACATAGTTGCATTAGAATTTTTTATACAGTGTTTTCCGTTTTAGTACAAATTTGGTGAAATTTCCTTGAAAACAACCAATTTTTCTAAAAGTACAATATTTATTTTAAAATTTTTATGTACTTAGATATTTTTTTCTATTTTTCTACCTAAAAACGCTCAATTTGCTTCAAAAAGGTGTTTTTATAAAAAAAAAATTGGGTCCGAAGGTAGGCAGTGACCTTAAGTGATTTTTATCGTAAGAAACAATGTTATTGATTAATAATTATTCAAAAAAAGAATACTTTTTTATTTCGAAATAAGAAACTGATCAAAAAGTTGTGTGTGTTTATATTTTTGTTGCATCTATTGGATACTCTCTCTCTCTCTTGATTCAAAATAAAATGTCCTATAAATATCAAAAGTAATAAAATTTACAAATTCCTTGAAATATAGGAATTACCAAAAATAAAATAAATCAATTTTAAGAATATGCAAAAATATTCTTAATGCAAAACCATTTAGTTCTACAGGAATGCTTATCTCATAGCTTTGCCCTTTACATCTAACGATGGCTCTTTCTGGAATCTCACAAATCCAACCTATGCCTTTGTGGCCTCGGTAGCCTAATAGTTTTAGTTACGAGTCAGTGTCCAGCGTGTTATGAGTTCGAGCCTATCTTCACTGAAGATCTACGAGCAAAGGGTTGATGCACGTAAAATCTGTCGGCTCAATATCCTCTCGTTGGTGTGGTGTGGTTGTTATTAGAGGTATGTGCCAGCTCATGTGTCTTAATCGCCCCTTGACCAGGGCTTGAAATTACGAGCTCTTGTGCTGCTTCATAGTGCACCATTAATATAACTCACACTCTCCCAACCTATGTCTTACTCGTCAAAGATCAAAGTCATGAATTCGTGGCTATTTCACAGAATCCCGAGCTCGAGTCTTGGTGCCACTAAAGATTCGACGCTTAGAGGGGATGATACATGATTTTTTCTTAGCTAAAATTCATTTTAATCCGCAAGATAATGTACATATTTTATTCAAAAATATAATTTCCTCATTAATACAGCAATTGATTCAAAAATGTAGTCAAATGCAATTATGTTTTTTTTTTACAATTTTAAGTCATAAGGTTTTAAGAAAGCAAAAGGAATTTCAAGAGATCGGAAATAACCATCATACAAAAAAAAAATACGAACTTCTTCCTTATTCTCATAAAACTCGGTTCGGGAATATTTGTATGCTTCCTTCCAAATGCAATATTCTTTTATGTTGAAACAAGAAATCTTATATCACAGTTAGAAGGAAAACGTGATAAATGTTGCGGGTAAACAAAGTCTGGAAGAGTGGTAAAAATCCATTTATTTTATGCTAAATGAAGCAAAAAAAAAAAATGTTAACTATATTTTTTTAATTTATTTCTCTTCTACTTTCTGGAAGAGAATTCTGAGGTTTTAAAGAAAACAGCTTAATTCATTGTACTCTTGAAAAATAAAAAGAAAAAAGAAATAATTATATCTTGTCCAGATAATTAATATAAGTATACTTAAATTTAAACAATACTAATATTCATTAAATTATTGATAAAAATGTATAATTGTTTCTGAAAAAATGTTTGAGAAATGTGTTTACCTTATATTCTATTAAACTAAGCATATTATCGAATAATTCTACATTTCCATATAACATATTTAATGCTCTTTTTCAATGGATAAAACTTCCATACATTCACAAAAAATGTACATTAAAATTCCATTGCAATCCTTTGGAAAAAAAAACGGCAATGGTAAATTTAAATATATATTCATACTTTCAAAATCTTATATAATTCCAGTTTATACCATGTAGAATTTTGTACCATTATTTTGAAATGTGCATCGGTTCCATGTATTCCTGAAATGTATTACCGATTGCATTACTATTTTCCTGGCATAATTTCTGTTTTTCATGCATTTAATTTTCTTGCTTTTTTCTCAAATTTTTATTTTATTCTTATACGAACTTGTGAGCATATAGCTATCAGAAAGACTACCATTTCTCTTTTCTTCGAAATATCGATGGATAAAACGTACAATACTACAATTTACTTAGAACTTGCTTTAGAAAATTGTTAACAGTTAACTAATATAGTGCATTTAAACTTAAACATGTGAGTGTGAACACTGAAGTATTACTTCACAAACCGAAAGCGCGTTAA
>BMAO01002174.1:0-18317 GCA_019973975.1 Trichonephila clavata | reverse complement strand
AGTCAAACACATAGGCCTAAAAAAAAAAATTTTTTTTTTCATTGGTTTACTTGGACGATAGACAACATTTTTTTACAGTCGTGGGAAAAAACTTTTAAAATCCTTCTGTTACACTACCGGTGTAAAGGTCCATCTTCTCCTTCCCTCTTGAGGTGTTGTAAAAGGACTATTCGAGGGGTACACATGCACTCTTTGCAAAACGGTTCCCTCTTGAGGTTTGTCAAAGGTCTATTCGAGGGTGACGCATGCACTCTTTGCAAAACGGTTCCCTCTTGAGGTGTTGTCAAAGTCTATTCGAGGGTGACACACGCACTCTTTGCAAAACGGTTCCCACTTGAGGGTGGTAGAAGGTCTATTCGAGGAGAGGGTGACACATGCACCTTTGCAGTACAGTCATGGGTCTCACGACGGCCACGGGTCGGGGAACCTGAGGATCTCTTTCTTGCCACGTAAACTTTATCTCGTGTCCAAAATGTTTTTGACCCTCCTTAGGGGAAGGAATCGTATAAGGTGTATTCCGCGTGGTGCTCTTCTCGTGGCGCATGACCAGGAACTCATCGTGTCTTGCTTAGGGCTCACCACTTCCATTCGGCAACAGGGCTCGAACCCAATCTTCTTCCCCCAAACAGATCGTTGAGGCTGGTAAAGACTTTCTGGTCCTGATGTTCAGCCCGTTTCAACGATTTCATTTGCAGATACGCATTTACCCCAATGATGAGGGAATAATCGCTTTCGGGCCCAAAAGGTGTTGGGTGGGCCACACATCCAGGGTGGTGTCGTGATAGGTCAAGGTCAATTCAGGAAAATACGAGACGAGGGTAGGTAGAATGGAGTCTCGCATGGCCTCCAAGGGCACCGTGCCTCCTCCGTGACATGGGGAGTATCAAAGGATGGTTCTGTAGGTACCAAAATCAGTCTCGTGTGTTCAAATTGGCACTTGAGAACCCCAGGAGAAAAAAATGAGGGGTAAACTAGAAATTCCAGACGAGTGCCGATCGACACGGTAACACATAGTTGTCCACAAAGTGGGAAGATGACTCGTGGAACAATAATGTAATAACGACGATGTGATTTGTAAATTTCATTCATCATAAAAGTGTCTTGAGTAGCAAGACTCGCTGAAGCATTTAAACTCTCTAAAAAAAATATAATTTTTTTTTATAATTTACTTCAAGCTTACACATTATCTTTTCGCTTCAAGCTTACATTTTTTCTCTTCACGTTTAAACATTTTCTCTCTCTTTGACATTTTCCTTCTACTTGGTCCATTCGTTTGTAATTTTTTCCAAGTGGGTAGGAGGTTACACATGGGTGACTTGTCCCTCCCAGTTAAACTGTTTCATCGTTTCGTGGACCATGTCATCCGCTTGGTGCTCTTTCCAACATAATGCATAATGCATTGGGATTGGTAGCGCATCCATTCGATGGAAACGAGATAGTCGCAATTGGGTTGGGTACTATGACAAGAAAAAAAATCGAGCAGCTGAGAATAAATGAACAGAGTGTGAGCTTGCATATAAAGGTGGATTAAAAAAAAAAATTTTTTTTTTTTTAGGCTTCAGAGTTTCATGCTTGCAATCTTAGTTTGTTTTATAATGTTGTATCAAATTTGTAGGGTCCATTAGGGTACATCCTTCTCTTTTTGGTGTCTAGTGACAAGTTTAAGCCTGTCTAGTGACACGTTTAAACAAATCTGTTATAATGAGTGCTTTCTGTTGGGTAACAACCCAACGCAGGTCCTTTTCAGATTCGACACCATTTTCTATGTTAGAATCTATTGACAGATTCAAGCATCTCTGTTATCAATTGACCCATTGTGTTGGGTAACAACTCTATACGGATACATCTTCATTTTCAGATTCAGCAACACTTTCCATGTCAGAATCTGAAGGCAGGTCCGATTCTGTGTCGGAAGAGATGGCTTCAGTCACCCATAAGGGTTCACCGCTCAGTAAATCTCCAAAATACGAAATCTGTATTCAGATGGACCACATCCAATAGCCGTTTTATCTCGTTTACATAATTTACGACGACAAAAGGGACATGTATTTTTACCGCTTGTAACCCATTTTTTAAACAACTTAATGAAACTTGTGCTGACATTGACTCAGTAGGTACCATTCCGTATCATCGCTACTTAAACAGATAGAGCAATCGTGGCTTGGGCAAGGCTCGCTACTCAGGGAGCTGGAATCGTGGGTTTCGTGTGGGAAAGCTCGCCATGGAGAGAGCTAGAAGCATTGGTTTCGTGTGGGCCAGGCTCGTCATGGAGAGAGCTGGTATCGTTGGGTCTGGAACGTATCATCCTAGTAGGGATCAATAAAGTAGGAGCCCTTTGGCAGTTTCCTGCACACTGGTTGAGACTCTTTAGGATAAAAGTCAATTCGACAACACTGGTATGAATGTGAATACAAATTAAAGCTTGCAAGAATTTGTACTAAGACAAAAAAAAAAATTTGTTTTTTTTGTTTTGATAGAGTAAAATTGTTTGATATATTTAGTCTACTTCCTTGGACAATGTTTCAGTCATTTTCACCCCTCCAAAGAATCTCTTTAGGACTTTCCGTTCTTGCCCATGCCTCTTAATGTACGCTCTCTCATCTGCATAATTTGTATAAACATCCCCCAATACTATAGCCGAGAGACCAGGATCGCCACAGAATAGAGACGTTCTTGGAGCGGTCTTGATCCAGAGCGTTCAGATGGGATTCGGCCACTTTGAGAGCATCAATTTAATTTCAAACATTTCACTGGAAACTTTTCATAGATGAAACGTAGATGCAACATAAACAACAAGAGAGGTAGGATTCCGTGACTAAATTGATCTTTCCCTCGGGTTTCAAAGCATCCAACCAGTGTTGAATGTCAGAGGGTGGGGTGCGGACAATGCGTCCACATTCTTTTGTATCAGGGAGGTTAACTTGATAGTGAGCCTGATATGGTTGGACAGGAGAATGTAATGAATCCATTGGGAGAGTTTCAAGGGCCGTTGGGAAGGGGGATGTGTTCCAAGGGTAAACGCAGAGGTTTCCAATTCTTTGGAAAACAATCGGCAATATCACTAAACATGGCTTGGTTTTGAGTGTACATGAAAGCTCGTCACAGGAGAAATGTTTATGAAAAAAAGGGAATGTTGTTTTTCAATTTACCTAGTAAAGATTCAAAGTCATAATGATGATGTTTACAACACAGCAAAGAAAATGAGAGTTTGAGTTGAAAGCTCAATCTTTTAAACACTATAAATTTCCGTAGAAAAAATTTTTTTTTTTTTTTTACTTGGTAATTGTTTTTCAAAGTTTTTCTTCAATACACTTTTTCTTTGGAAAACATTTCTTGTACTCTGGGATGCAATGAAATGATATCCAGTCATGCTTGCACTACATTAGGTGAGTTTTTTCATGATTCAATACTAATCTTAAAGAGATTTATCTGTGAAGGGTTCCTTTTTCTCCAACCTCGGGTCCTAACGAGATGGGTTTAACCTTCTTTTCAAGAGTCCCCATGCATCAGATTACAGGGTTCTCGTTTCGTCAAACGTCTCCACAACAAATAGGCTTTGGTGACGGCACAACTCTTTTATGGCACATTTGCAAGGATATTTCAATTTATTGGGTTCTGGTCCACATAGACGTTCATCTCTTCGGGGGCCATTCTTTCAAAGACAACACAAGCGCCGCGCACATACACGTCTTTTATACATTCCACGAGCGCGGCCATCACTCGCGTCTCCCATTCAGTTACGAGAGGATATCGAAACCAGAGTGGTGTCCATGACGACCACACATTCCGATTCATCCACCGCCAACGCGGCTAGTCCTCCTGGTTGGTGACGAGAGATGATTGCAAAGGAGTTTTTAGCATTGGCCCAAGATGTGGATTCCATGGTATCCATAATCTCTCCACTTGTTTTCTAACAGATGACAACAGTTTGTTGCTTAGGTGTTAAAGTATGGTTTTCAAACTTTCGGTTTACATTTCAAACGATGGGTTTCAAACGATGGAATTAAAAACGATGGAATTCAAACGATGGAATTCAAACGATGGAATTCAAACGATGGGTTTACTATTTCAAACTTTGGGTTTTCAAACTATGGGTTTACATTTCAAATTATGGAATTCACTATGGGTTTCCAGGAGCACTTTTCTGACACTTTCTTCTTTGGTCTCCAGGGTCGCTTCTTTTTCGTCTGCTGTTCACGGCGCCATTCCGCAATCTCGCACCTGCTCTTCGACCGACTCCACGTACCCGTCTCTCGATTCGGGGCACGTTTCCTCAAAAATACTTTCCCAAAAGGATCGACATTCGTGAGGGGTCTGCACGAGCCCGAGCGATACAACTGACGGACGTCTCGGACGTGTTTGCCACGCGCCTCTTCGGCCTTGTAGCGAAACAGGTCGATATATTTCTTGGGATCCTCTCCCTGGTAGCGTCCATGGCAAAGAATTCGTACACTGTTTTGGGATCGCTGATTTTCTGTAAAATGCTCGCCAACTTGATCAGATCCGAGGAGCGCACATTGTCTCGACCCAAAATACGCTCGACGCAATGCTGCTCATCCAACGTGGCCTGTTTGGAACGGAGAGTCCAAATGTGAAGCAAATCCTGGTGGTGATGGGGATCCATCAAATAGGGTGCTTGGCGAGACACTTCAAGACGTGGGACCAGGTAGATGGAAGGAATGAGACACGCGTTTCAAAAGGCGCAGGACGAGCGTCTCAAAGGTCAAATGGGGATTGTCGTGTTGTTCCATCTCTCGTGTAAAGACATTGAGGCAGAGTTGACTGTCCATGATGATACTTGATTCTAGCGGTTGACACTTTGAACGATGTAATATACTTAAAAAAAATTTTTTTTTGAGAGTTGTTTGACAATTATATTTGTAATTTGTATTTTCTGGTTGTAATTATTCATTCCCAGTTTCATTTTATTTTTTTAATTGTTACATTCTACTTTTTGCAACTCCATGCTGACATAGTCCGTTTCATTGTCCGTGTAACGCCTCCATTTTTTATGCAACACTTGTTTCCCGTGCCAGCTTTTTGACACGCTGGTAGCAATTTGCAGACTCCACCACATGTTGATCCATTTTGGACCTTTTCGTATGGTGAGCAGAAGACGATACAGAAAAAGATTGTATGCAGCACTAGGAGACTGGCAAACAACCATACACCACCCAAAATATTTTTCGGTAGACACTGTTCAGCGGAGTAAACAACGAAACCTTCCGGTCATTTGCCCTCCCCCTGAAAAATAGTCATAGAGGCAGGTTCCCATGTCCGGAAACAACATTGGAATGGCAGACCAGGACCAGCTGGATAAGGACCACACACGATGAAAGAACACATTTAACAGCACTATTTGGCAGAGGAGGTGTGCAGCATACACACATTTCAAGGTCCATAGTTTCCAAAACATGCCATGGCCTTGAGAGGCGGTAATGACCTGAAACACTCGATCGTATTCAGAGGGTCCACTTTCTGAATAATCAACTCTTGTACATAGGAATGAAGGGTTTTGGAGTACAGTCGAAAGGGTAAATGAAAGGAAAGGGCTTGTAACAACAGCACAATGGAGACCCATTGGTAATAATCATGATACAAGACGGGAAGAATCGGGTTCTCCACGCCTGAAAAATTGGTCAAAGTCCCATTGATGAAACATTTGGTGTCCAAAAACGACTGACTCACTTTGTGACCATCCAGTTGACAGTGGATGTTTTCACCAAAATATTGACGGAATGCTGAGGGCAAAACAAATAAAAACAAGTTGCGAACGTGGATTTGGTTGAAATCAATCAAGAAACTATGACTCTTGGGGGAGACATCACGACTTTTCCATTTCAACAACGTGAGCGGTAACATGGTGAAGAGACTTTCTTGACTCTAGAACGCTCAGACAGGTAAAATTTCTTTAAATGATGGAATTTTTTTTTATTACTTCCAAGGTTTAAATTCCTTTGAGCAAGCAACATCCTAAAGCGTTTAAGGCTTTTGGACAATCAAATAATATATTACACACGCAATTTCATAGCGCACTTAGCTTTTGTGGTAATTCTGACTGGCGAACGTAGACATTATTTCCCAAAACATCTTTTGTAAACAAGAACGGTTCATTATCGTTCGCAAACGCGGCTAATAAATTCCAAGGAATGAATTTATACCCTTTGCGGTTTCGTGCCAAGTAATATTCTCCATTTGCTTTTCTCAATAATAAAGGTTTCCCATCCTTCTGCAAATAATATTCGTTTCCTTTGGCGTCTCGTGGGTATCTTTCCCTACCATCGGACCTTTTGGCAAGGTAAAACCTGCCGTTCGTATCCTGTATGATTACAGATTTTCCATGTTGAAGGGGATACCATTCATTTCCCTGAACATCCCTGGCATAATATTCTTCGTTGTGTTTGTTTCTAGCAAAAGGTTTCTCTGAATTTGGGTACAACTGATTACCGTCTTTATCTCTAGCATACCGTTCCGCTCCCGACAAGGGATCCTTGATAAAAGGTTTCTTTCTTTTGGAATAATATTCACTTCCATCTCTACGTCTCGGATAATTTTCTGGCGACATGTCGGTGGACCAGTATTCTTTTTCAATCTTGTCTTTAAACGATTGTCCTGTTCAAAAAAACACCCAACAAGTGATTGATTTGCTCAAAGCTTGGCGCAAAGATCATCCTTTTACGGACAAGTGTTCAGTGTGCAAGACATGTTTACCCCTCATTCCTTATACCTTGTGCTGTGGCCATTTTTACTACAACAATCAATTTAAAAACGTATCCCGTTCAATCGTTTGCCGGACCTACCCCTAAATATGCGTTTGAACTGCCCATTCTGAAACGTTTAAAGGCTCAAGCCCAATTGAAAATGGATCAAGATTTTTTGGTGTTACCGGATCCCATTTTTTGGCAAGTGGTGTCCACCTTGGTGTATGAAAAGATTATGAAGTTTGTGCAAGGGTTACCCATGACGAGTCGGACCCAAACTGTTCAATCTCCCAGTAAAGTGGGTTTATTTTACAAACAAATTTTAGAAACCCCTCTCAATTATGGGAGTTTACAGCGTCGGTCGTGCGGAAAATCCACCTTGATTCGACAAGTAGCGTTTGGGAAAAGGTGCATCTTATCCATGAGAGGCATGATTGTGCGGATGCCAGTTTACGCCCCAATCAAATTCAACTTCCAGCCCACGTGGTGAAAAAATTTAATATCCACAATCAATGGATTATTTTGAATCGGATGCCCTCGTTACAACCCGGAAATTTTATTGCTTTAAAAGTCCATTCACCGGGTTGGGAGTATGATTGTTTTGGCATTCCTTTGGAAGTGGTGCAAGCCATGAACGCTGATTTCGATGGAGATGAATGTAATTTGTATTTGGTACCGAATGCGCTCTCGCAAGCCGAATGCGCGACCATTTTAAATCCAGAATCTCAACTGGGCTGTTTTGTCATGCAAGGACCGAAACTGACTCCGACTCAAGATATGCTGGTGGTGTATTTTGCCAAATTTAACGATATTCATTTTTTGCCTTACAAACAGAGTGATTTAAGCAAAACGTTTCAAGTGTTGTATGATTGTTATGGCTCGCAACAAGCCTTTGAGTACATTGATCAACTGAGGCAATTTTATTTGGAGGTATTGCAAAGACAAATGTGTTTTGCTTTGACTTTGCAAGAAATGCAAAGCTTGTATGAATGGGGACGCGAGTCCTTGGAAGTGTTTCAAGAAAAAGCCGAGAGGAGTAGTGGATGTTTAGTGACCCAAGTGTTGTCGGGAGCCAAAGGGAGTTTTGAGCACTTGTATCAAATGTTTGGATCTATCGGGTATCAGAACGATGTATTTGTAAAACATTCGTTTTGGGAAGGATTAAGAGCCAAAGAAGCCGTAGTGCATGCGAAAACGGCTACTGAGGCCTTGAGTAACGCGTCCAAGATTTGGGAACCGGGATATAGTTATTACAAAATGGTCTACAATTTACAAGGGCTTTATGTGGATTACAAAGGACGTTTAATGGATGGTGAGACGGTGATTGAAAATGATGTATTGAATGTATTTCATTATACTGATGTCATGTCTGTGGAAGGGTTTCAACATCTGTTGGACACGACATTGCGATAAAGAAAGAATGGAATCAAGGAGGCGATTCAATAAACCACTTGTAGCCAGATCCGATATACCAGCAGAGCCATTGGAGCGACGAACGGATATAAAGCCTGAGATGGCAACTTTGGGACAGGTGTTGTTTACAAATGCAAAAAAATTGTTGATGAATATTTTTGGGATGGTAAGAAAAATATTTTGGTGGTAAAAAAAAAAAAAAAAAAAAAAATTTTTTTTTTTTTTTTTTTTTTTACTTAGCTTGACTTTAAATGCTTGACAAGACTTTGCAATTTTTATTTGATTTTACAACTGTTAGCTTGGGTCTTCACTTCAAGAGAGTTTTTCAATTGCCTTTTAAACATGGATTATTGTGCTGAAGTCTCATATATTCGTTGTAATAACGGCTACAAATTACCCATGGAAATTGCTTTTGCTCGTGTAGATAACCCACGTAAGGTGTATATCTTACACATGCGTATGCCTCATGATGTGTATTTCACGATTGATGATCTCGTTTGCAATAAAAATCAATGTGAACGCCGTTGCAACACTGCCTTTAATGTCTATGCCAAATGCATCCTGAAAATGAATAAGGAATCTTGGTGGCACACGCTTCAACGTTTTATTCACGACCATATGGGATGGGATGCCCAGTTGGCCGTTCGCTCCCAAAATCAAAAACAATTTTTTAAGAAGGTGGGTGGTTTCCGAAACGTTTGCATTGTGAACCTACCCGTAAGGAATCCTTTTTACGGATGCATTCACTATCATAATCGACTGGTTTCATTCCCTTGTGCTGCTAAAGCAGCTCGAACCCTGGCTATGCAGTTGAATCGAACACCTCGCGTAGATTAAAAAAAAACGATTCAATGTCAGGAGGATAAACCAATGGATAAAATGGATGACAAAGAACTTTTGGAAGCAATAGATAAACTTTTGGAACAATGTGACGAGTTGATGAATCAATATCCTGCGGAAGCAATAGATACACTTTTGGAACAATGTGACGAGTTGATGAATCAATATCCTCTGGAACCCATGGATAAACCTTTGATGGATAACTTGATGGAAAAGGTAGATAAATGTAATGAGTGTTTGGGGGAACAATGTTTGGAGTCCATGGATAAACCATTAGTGGAAAATACAAAAAATGAATTTTCTGATGAAATAATGAAGCGAGGAAATGAGACAATAAAACTTGAGGGGACAATGGAATGTTGTGAAGAAATGGTGGATAATGATAAAATAATGTTAGGTGAGGAGAAAAATGCCGAAGAAAAGGTTGAGATGGTTTAATTGGAGAACATTTCAATGAAAGAGTGAGGAACTTGATTGGAAACATCAAGAATTGTTCATTAAAAAAAAAAAAAATTTTTTTTTTTTTTAGATGTTTAAAAGCTGTAGACTTTTCAAGCCAGTTATTATTGCTTGACTATCCGAAACCTGTTACAGCCAAGTATTTGTGTTGATTAATATCATTTACCTTGCACTCTTGAGATTATTATTGTTGGTCATGGATGATAATCTTATACACGTAGCTCCGTTCACTTGCAATCTTTTCCTATTCAATTGGAGCTTCCTTATGAAAAGATTCGACATGAAGCCCTGGATCCCTTTGTACGCAATGATGAATCTTGTGGTGTGGATTTGTGCAGTCCCAAATTTTACGCGGTGGATCCTTTGCAACAAGTTAAAATTTATACGGGCTTATATTTAAATTCAAAGCAGGATGGACAGCTTTCTTAAAAGATAAATCGTCCGTGGTCACGCGAAAGCATCTTGTCGTGGAAGGAGGAGTGATTGACCCCGGATACAGAGGAGAAATTATTGTGGTTATGCGCAACATGTCACAGCAGACGCAATTTATTCAACCCGGAGATTTTGTAGCTCAAATGGTGAACGTGTACACTGGACTCACTCCGAAGCTGATAGCAGTTTCACACATTGAGAATGATACTCGAAGAGGAACACGAGGATTTGGAGGAGATATTGGGCGTGAAAATACCCTTTAAAATTTGGGTATAAGAATAATAGGTAGTAAAAAAAAAAAATTTTTTTTTTTTTTTTTTTTTAAGTATGTTACGCTTTAAGGCTACAGTGGACAGTTAAAATGTGGAAAATTGTCCAAAATATCGAAAAAAAATTTTTTGCTGATTATAATATCTTATTAGCCTCTCTATCAAACGCAAAAAAATTTTTTTGGTTTTATGCATTTTTTACTGAGTTATAGGGTAGTTTCGAATTAGTCATCCATGACCACGCCCCTTTGTTTACATTTTCTAATGTCATGCTATTGTAGCTGTCATGCACTTTGACAGGAAAAATTTTATTTACTGTAGACAAAGCCTCACTAATTTTTATTTTTAAATGTTAATTTATCAAGTTCAGGTTGGCAACACTTTGCTTTAACTGTATCTGAGACCTAAATTGACATTATTTGTTTACAATTTGTTCAAACTTCGGTTTGCATTTTTCTTTCAAGTTTACTCAAACCTTATATTTATTTTACCAAAACAAAAAGTTCTTTTCAGAACTAAAGCTCTTTTTAAATCGCATTTATTGTTTAAAATTATTAGTATGGATCTTATATCATCGAGATATAGAAAACCAAAAGGTCGCCCTACCAAAAGGAGGAAGTTGTTGTCTGAAAACAGCAAGAAGCGATGGCAGAAATCTCCTGAAACTGTTGATGAAAAAAACAGTTTTATATTACAGAGGGATCCATTATCTGACCCAAGTACATCTTCCCAACCTGAGGCAAGTTATATTTTCACCCACATGGCTGTGTTTTCTGAACTATTGCAAAAAGTTCCTTGCAAATATTGTACAAACTGTGCCCTTGTTATAAAACAACACCAATCCATGGGATATTCTACAAAAATTGAACTTTTATGTGAATCATGCCATGAAACCTATGGAAGTGTGTATTCAAGTTTCCAAGGGGAGTCTAAAAATTCACATGATATTAACAGCAAGCTGGTGAGTGCCTTCCTATCCATAGGCAGAGGGCATGCTGCTTTGGAAACTTTTTCATCTGTGCTCAACATGCCAACAATGGACAGAAAAACATTTGCCAAATGCATGCACAACTTATCGGTTAAAAACAAAAAGTGAAGAAAAAAATGCTCGAAATGTCACGTCAAGGAGCTAGAGAAGCTCACATAAAAGTTGATTCTTCTCTAAAATATCAGGAAATCATTGACGTGAGTGTGTCATATGACGGTACATGGCAAAAGCGAGGACATACATCTAACCTAGGATTAGGAATAATCATCGATGTCCTTAGTGGACTTGTTCTTGACTTTGAAGTATTGTCGAAATACTGTCATAATTGCATAATTACTGGTCGAGATATGGGAGCCGATAGTGCGGAATTTCACATTTGGCAAAAAGGACATATGGATGAGTGTGACAAAAATTTCGATGGAACGTCTGGAGCCATGGAGATGCATGCTGCACTAATTATGTGGAGACGGTCAATAAGTGATTGCCAAATGAGATTCGTTTCCATGCTGAGTGATGGTGACTCGAAAACTTTTCAATTTTTGTCAGAAAATGAAGTATATGGTTCTGAGGTAAAAATCGAAAAGGAAGAGTGCTTGAATCATGTTGCGAAGAGGCTAGGTACATCGTTACGCAACAAAGTAAAAGAGTGGAAGGTGAAGAAGGTGACTCTTGGTGGGCGTAAGCAGGGAAGCCTTACGGATAAAAATATAACAAAGTTGCAAAATTACTACAGAAAAGCTATAAAAGATAATGTTCCTAATACCCAAAAAATGAAAACTGCTATATATGCCAGCCTGATGCATTGCTCGTCAACTGACGAAAAGCCTACGCATGGTAAGTGTCCTGAAGGGGAATCATCATGGTGTTTTTATAAAAGAGCAATAGCCAAAGGTGAAACCCCAGGGTCACATAGTTCAATGAGAACTTGCTTGTCACAACAAGTAGTTGAAAAAATTATGCCTGTTTACCAACGTTTAGCTTCAGACACCATTCTTGAAAGATGCGTAGGAGGCAAGACGCAGAATTGTAATGAAAGTCTGCATAGCTGCATTTGGCGAAAATGCCCAAAAGAGGTATTCGTATCCAAAAGGAGGCTAGAAATAGCAGTTACGGATGCCGTCGAAAAAAACAATTTGGGCTACGTAAAATCACTTGAATCAAAAGAGGACTCAAACCTTAATGATAGTTTTTCTTTGACTATTGCTGAAAGACAGGATAAACGACGCATTTCTCAAAACATTTCTGTGAAAAGAGAGAAAAGGAAAAGAAATACTACTAATAAAGATGTAGCCTATAATGCCGGTGCTTTTTAATTTTTTTCAGATTTAGCGACAGTTTTCTTTTTATGTGTAATTGAATTTATTACTGTTTTGCATTTTTATAATTTAATTGTATTGAAATACTTTATTTTTACTCATTGTGATTAACGAAATATATAATTTATTATCTGGTTGATGAAATACATTCTACTAATTTACTTTATACATATTATTAGAAAGTTCTAGCTTATTTTTCAATTTTTATCACTATATATACCACGCATGCTAATGTGACTGTTTCAATAAATATTGCAGAATCTTTTATTTATATATTCTGCACCTATCTTATGTTTATATGATATTAGTGTTTTTCAAATTTATACTTATATATCTTTAATTTTTTTTAAAAAATCAGTTATTTTCTTATAAAATCAAAATAGTTGTTTCTCACAAAAACAAAAATTTGCCTCGAAACTGTTTTGAATTTTTGTAATTTAATCCTATTGAAATACTTTATTTTTACTTATTGTGATTTATGAAATACATAATATATTATCCGGTTGAGATAAAATAATAATGGAATACATTCTGCTAATTTACTTCTGATATTATTAGAAAGTTCTAGCTTACTTTTCAATTTTTATCACTATCTGTACCACATGTCGATGTGACTGTTACAATAAATATTGCACTTATATATATATATTCTGCACTTATATTACATTTGTTATGATATTAGTGTTTTTCTATTTCAAATTTATATTTATATCTTCATTTTTTTATAAAAAGCTAAGTTATTTTCCTTTAAAATAAAAAAAGCTGTTTTTCTCAAAATCAAAAATTTGCCTCGGAACCAAAATTCAAAATGTTCCATGCGTTGCAATTTTTGTCCAATTATAACAAAACTTTCCAAAAGTATTCTTCTAATATGTAATTATAACTTCTTGGATGCATTGTAGCAATAGTGATAGGGTGAAAGAAGAAATTAAAGTTTTTTATGTATAAAGTCATTAAAATTCTTGAAAATTTCATATAAAAATTTGCGTTTACCCATACTTTGTAAATTATCATATAAAACATTACTTTACATGCATAAATTTCTAAAGAATTGCTTAAAGAAGTTAAATCAGTTAAAAATATGAAATTTTTTAAAAATCAAAACGCATGGAACGTTTTGAAATTTTTAAATTATTGTTAAATTTTTTTAAAAAATTTTAAATTTCTTAAAAACTACTCATTTTTTTCTCACTAAATTTTTTATATGGTTTTAGTTATAACTTAAATACTGGCAGTCAAAATTTGGAGCATGTGTGTAACAAATTTTAAAAAAAAGTTTTTACTGTCCACTGTAGCCTTAAAAGTGCCGAGAGATCTTTTCAACATTTCAAAGGTAGCTTGGTGTATACCAAACAAGTGACTGCATAATCGTTTCCATTGATTCAAATACGCCTGGTGAGTTTTGGGAAATAAAACCGGTACCGACCCATAATCTGCTAACCAATCTGCGTGTTCTTTCAGATAATTTTGGCGTTTGACTGGATCCTTGTTGAACCAACTCAACAAATCTGACATTTTTAATTTCGTTTTGAGTAATAAAAACACCAACAACGCCATTTCTTCCGTGTCTTTCAACTTTTCCACACGAGTTTGTATTGTTTTTATTTGTTCGGGTGTAAACACTCGTCCTCTACGTTCCATCTTGATTCCAAATATGCCCTATGCTTTCCCTCAATGGGAATCGGCTCGACGATTGAATGAACAAATCAAGGTGACCCCCCACACCTGTCAATACGTTCTTTTGTTGAATCAAACCAACTGTTTTGATATTGAAAAAGATTTAAGAAAAATTTTGAAAATCAACCATAAACCTCTCGTGTGGTTTATCAACACGTTTCAAAAACATCGCGTGCGTGTGGAATACGCAGTCTTATTTACGCAAAGGGAATTGAGTGTGTTTGGACCCATTGCCCACCAGCAAACTCATGGCATCCTCTCCAAACGATTTGAAACCATCTATGGAGAGTGTCAACCCATCTTTGTCAGTCTCCCCTGGTGTCTTAAAAAATTGTGGGGTGGCCGAAAACCCTTTCCAACCGTTTCCTTGAAACATTTAGAGACCGAATTACAGACTGATTTAAAGCGTTTATTGCAACAAAAAGTCGTGTATCAATGTTTGGTGGGAGGAAGGAAGGAAACCATCGAACAGCATCGGTGGAAAGTATTGCAACAGGTAGCAGAATGGTTACATATACCCCATGCTCTCAGTACGCATCAGGATGATTGCGTCAAAGATCAGGTGCTACAGCTCTTGTCGAAAGGCATCAAGAGGAAACATTTTAAAAAAATTCCTCAAGACGAATCGGAATGGACCCATTTGTTAAATGTGTGGTTACGACGCAACACCATGAATCAGGATGTTAAAGAACGAGACATTTACCGTTGGTTGGCAGTCGATGGATTTGATGGATTTGAAGCAAAACATTTGAAATTGTATCTGTTGGCGATTTTGGATCAGAAATGTATACGTCAAGAATACAGGCTACACATCAAAGCCGTGCGTGCAATGTATAGATGGTTTGAGTCGCAACCCCAAGTGTCCAGTTTGACTGGAACAGATTCGGGATGTGTTGTTTTTCTGACGCTGTTGCAGTTGTACGTGAATAAATTGGAAATGATGGAGGATGAAATAACTTTACAAGTACATCTTGCCAAGAGATCAGCGGAAGGATTTTTACATAGAAATGCTAATTATTACAAAGACGTTCGAAATGTCACGGAGGCTTTGTTGCAAGAATTGGGCAACATTTATGTACAGGAATGGCAGGGAAAAGATTGGACATCGGTAGCCAACGAACAGCTTGGACGCTTGATGAAGAGTAAGAATTGAAAAAAAAAAAAAATTTTTTTTTTTTTTTAACGTTTAAATTTCTCAAGGTAGCTAGACTTGCATTGTTTGAAACTTTGTATTGAGGCACAATGAGTACACAAGAAATTTTACTCCAGGATGATCCTAATCGATTTGTCACATTTCCCTTCAACACTTGGATTTATGGCTCATGTATAAAAAGGCTGTTGCTTCTTTCTGGACCGCAGAAGAAGTGGATTTGTCTAGAGATGTGGGAGATTGGGAAAGGTTAAGCCTCGATGAACGGCACTTTCTTTCTCATGTTTTGGCCTTTTTTGCCGCCAGTGATGGTATTGTGATTGAAAATTTAGTAGAACGCTTTGCTCGTGAAGTAAAAGTGACTGAAGCTCGTTGCTTTTATGGTTTTCAGATTGCCATTGAAAATATTCATTCAGAAATGTACAGCTTATTGATTGAGACCCTCATTCGAGATCATCAAGAAAAGAATAAATTGTTTAATGCCATTGAAACCCTTTCTTGCGTTAAGAAAAAGGCAGAATGGGCTTTGAATTGGATACAAAATCCATCTTTTGCAAAACGACTGGTGGCATTTGCCGCTGTAGAAGGAATCTTTTTCTCTGGTTCCTTTGCAGCCATTTTTTGGCTAAAGAAACGAGGATTGATGCCTGGATTAACATTTAGCAACGAGTTGATTAGTCGAGATGAAGGGCTACACTGTGATTTTGCCTGTCATTTGTTTAATCATTATGTGACCAATAAACCCTCTAAACATGAAATTGTACAAATTATATCAGATGCCGTCAAGATTGAGCAAGAATTTTTAACAGAGGCATTACCAGTGTCCCTCATTGGCATGAATTGTACATTAATGAAGCAATATATTGAATTTGTAGCCGACAGATTATTGTGGGAATTGGGGTTTGATAAAATGTATAACGTGAAAAACCCTTTTGATTTCATGGAATGTATTAGTTTGGAAGGGAAAACAAACTTTTTTGAAAAACGTGTAGGGGAATATCAGAAATGTGGAGTTATGTTCAACAAAGAAAATCATACGTTCAAACTGGATGAAGATTTTTAAAAGTTGCAAGGAATGTATTTAAAAAAAAAAAAAATTTTTTTTTTTTTTTTTTTTTAAGCTATAAGAGAAATAATTTTTTCAAATCAAGTACATACTCTTTTATCAACATGGTTAAAATACTGGTTGAAATCCAAGCATCTGATGTAGGAATTGGTAAATCCACCTTTGCCAAGGAATTCAATAAACCTTGGTGGATGATTGTATTCAGCTGGTAGAATCTGATCCCTCGTTCTTTTATGAGATGTCAACGAATATGGAGAGGGTAATGATCAGTTTAAACACTTGCTTCGATGCTATTTAGTTTTGGAAAACTTTGCTGCTAGTTTGGATAATGTAGCCGCCAATTTGGGAACTGACTGGACTATTATCGCAAGTCGAAGTCCATTATATCATGTATTCAATTTGCCAGTCAAGATGTAAATTGGAAACCAATGATGAATTACTACAAAAGACGATTGAAACAATTAGGTGTGGATGCTGTCCTGGTTCTGGATTATGGAAATAGTATTCAGAACAATGAGGAAGCAGTGCAAATGGGATTTAAGCGCATGTGGGTTCGCGGAAGAAAATTTGAATGGGAAGCCTTTAATACATATGAACACTACAAGAGTTTCTTTCAAACGTGCCGAACAAATAAAATCAGACATGGTGGAAGCAATGAAAAAGGATGAATTTTTTCATTACAAGGAAGTAGCCTTTGATGGCTTTATGGAAAAAGACTTGGCAAATGCCAAGGAATACATTGCCATGACAAAATTAAAAATTAAATGATAACATAAAACCTTCAAAAAAAAAAAAAAAATTTTTTTTTTGTAAGAATCTTTTATAAGGTGAGCTCGATTGAAAAATGTTTATTCACAACCAAGCAAGACTACCACAATGCTTTATTTTTGTCGATACGTGGAATCCATCGTGGAGAAGGCTCATGCCCTTCAAACCATTACTATGGAGCAATATGCTCGCATTTTACAATTTTACGAAGAGGATATTTTTGTTATTGCGGGACAAGAAGGAGTTGATTCTTTACGTTCTTTTATTCCCCATTTGGAACAAACTTGTTATGATTCCAGCAAAGATTTATACTTTATGAAGGTGAAAGAGTGGCCTCACTTAAATTCATGTGTTTAAAAATGTGCTCCTTCCAACCCCTGTATTTGGAAATATTTTACCGAGCAAGACGAGGAGTTGTTCGAGTACCGCATTGATACCTTTTCAATACTTTGCCCATCCTCCATGCTTGCTGGAGACAGTTTTGACTCGTCGGGGCATGGAACGAATTAAATTTTCAAAATATTCCTCGGGTAATTCATGAAACACTTGCAACACATCTTCCCACAACTGATCCCGGTTCCTCACTCCCGTTTGACGCCAGTGAATCTCTAAACGTTGGACCAATTCAGCCCATACATTTTCACTGATTCATGTCGGGTCCTTTGGGAGGCCAATCGTGCATGACATTTACATTGTGTTGTTCTGCAACCATAGTGTAGTCTGTCTACTCGTATGAACAGAAGATAAATCTTGCATAAAAATGAGTTCTTTCTCTTCATTCTCTTCACATATTCAGTTTCTATGGAGGAAAGGATATGGGTAATAGTCGGTATTCAGGGTGGGTCGTTCAATCCGATGTAGGGTTCGTATTTTCCCCTTCCCTCCAAAGGCCATCCACACACATAGGGTGAATCGGGACGTCCATAGATGGGATTGGACGAATGTATAGAGATATTGTTCATCAAATCGGTCACTGCCCTGAACAGGTCTATCTCTCAAAGCTCCCCGACTGGACGATCGAAAAATCTTTTCGTCGGAAAAGACGACCGATGCCATTCCGAAACGGACCAATGCAATTTAGAATGGGCATAAACATAGCGCATTTGACGATGAAATTGAGTTAAAAAAGGCTACGGGCCGGCGTACGACATTTTAATCCTTTTTGTTTTAACCGATTTCGACCGTATCCACCTACACGCAGGAGTCCATTCCTTTTGTAAATCCACAGCACTTAAAAA
>BMAO01002173.1:0-30589 GCA_019973975.1 Trichonephila clavata | reverse complement strand
TTTTTTATTTACATTTATAAACCCCGTGCACCACACAATGTATAACACGGGAGCATACAACACAGACAGAAGAGAAAGGATTACAACACAAACATCCATGCCTTCTCCGGGATTCGAACCCAGTCCCTACGGCACCGCAGTCAGCTTCATTGACCACTATACCGGATGGGCGGCGAAAAATATATATATATATATATATATATTAATCATATATTTAGTCTTATTTATCTTAAACTTGCACAAACAAATAACCCAAAACAAGTAATATAAAAAAATTTAAGTCAATTCCTACTTAGATCAACACAAAAAATTTATTTTAGTTAGTTTTTATTAAATAGTTACAATTAATATAAATATGTATATACATATATGACAGAATCACAACATTAAGTGGCAATTAATTTTCATTAGCTATCATTAAAGTACCGTATTGTCATCCAAAATAATCGTATATATAACATTTCAGTTCAACCGAATGCTTCAAAACGTGAGGGGGGGGGAATCTTTTAAAGTTTTGACCCATGTCGCTGAAAATGAAGCCAACGTGGCTGTATCTGTAACTCTTTAAATAATTAATTTCAGTCAATTAATTTTAACTAATTATAATTAAATTATCGTATTGTTACCCAAAACAATAGTGTATAGAAAATTTCAGCTCAAATGAGAGCTTTAAAATGTAAAAAACCTTTTAAAAAAAGCCTTTTCAAGTTCTGACACAAGTCACCAAAATGGTCGCTAAGTCGCCAAAAAAGATGTCAACATGGCTGTATTAGTAATTTTTTGAATAATTAGTTTTAATAAATTAATTTTTATTAATTATAATTAAATTACTGTATTGTAATCGGAAATAATCGTGTATATAAAATTTCAGCTCAATTGAGTGCATTAAAATGCATTTTTATTTACGATTGAAAATTTGTGAACAAGATAAATATATATAAATATATAGAGAATGTGAACTAAAGTAGAGAGGAATTGAAAAAGTCCTTGTTTATTAGATTCGACTCTCTGTTTTTCTAACACGAAGAGTTTTTGTCAAATTAAAATTGCTTTTGAGATATGTACTAAAAGATTATTTAATAAAATAATATTTAAATAAAGATGTATATTTTGTAAAAATTTAGATTTTTCACAAACTATGTTTCTTAAACGAGTTCTGAAACTTTTTTCTGAAGAAAAAAGAAAAATAAATAAATTTAATTAATATTCATTAAAATAAAACAGCTTTGAAATTCATAAAATAATCACTTCACTTATTACGTTAAAAAGAGATAAGTAAAAGAAAGTTTAATTAAGTTCCTTCTAACTGAATTTCATTAAAAAATTGGATATAAAAAAACTTTGGTAATTTATAAGAGTAAAATTCAAATAAAAATAAAACTCTATAATACTAGTTTTCGCTATAAAATTGATTTAAAAAATAATTGCAAAAATAATAATATCTCATTACTTTTTGAATTATCTCTCAAATTTTTAAGAAGCAAGATCACAAACTGGATCTTTTTCTTGAATTAGAAGGAAATTAAAATTAATCGAAGATATTTTTTCTCGATTACTTAATTATTTTCTTTTTGTACAGAAAATAATGAAAAAGACAGGAAAATATATGTTAACCTTTTCGAATTCTCGTTTTTATTTTTATTTTATTGTAATAGATTGCTATACGTGAATATTTCCTAATATTTAGTTCAACATTTCTCTTATTATATTTAATGGAAATGTTGAAATATTTTTTTTTCTGACTTTCCTTTAAATAATTCAAACAGTAAAGCTAAAATGCAATTAAATTTTGCATTAGAAAAATAAAATCTATGAAAGAAAGAACTTAATTTTCAAAACTTTTAATTAAAAAAATTTATTTTACAAATATAACACTTTTCTTAGCACACTAAATTTTTGATTATTAAAATTTCTTTTCCTTAATTGCAGTTAAAACTAATATAAAATGTAGCCGATAAGAAACTGAATTGACATTTTCCCCCTTTTCTAAAATTTATTTTACTGTTTACATAACTTGGTTTTTTTTTTTAACTGGTAATTATTAGTTTTGATTTGAATTCAACGTTTTTTAAGCGAAATTTTAAATAACGCGTACAAAAGCACTTTAATTCACTTTTTAAAAAGAAAAATAATTAATTAAATATGCTTTTTCTATGCTATGGAATATTCTATTTAACCCTTAAATGTATAATCGGTATTAAAACTTTATTATAATATATTATAGACTATAGCAAGGATGGACAAGGATGGGATCGTAGCACCTATAAAACATTAGAAGTAGCCGGCACCCTGGAAAAATCCGCCCACACCTGAACTACAGAATATAAGATAAAATATATTCATATTTTATATTTTTTTTTCATTTATAAGAAAACTTTCATAATATCCTCCCTACTATGAAATACATAATCCAATATGAGAATAAATTTCAAAAATATACAATTTAAAAATTTTAATTTAAGATAATTTTGATAAACATTTCTTTTTGATACGTTATGATTCGATTTATATTTATATCGTCACTTCGGAAAAATAAGCTTTTAAAGGTGTTCCTCCTTATTTAAAAGATTTTAAGATATATCAGCAGCAAATTAATTGTTAAATTACATCCCAAAAATTATTTTTTCGTTTAAGTTTTCCTTTTGGAATTTCATCAGTAGTATTATCTGAATAAGAAATTAAATATGATGTTTGCTATTTCTAAAATCTGATTGAATCAAAAACAATTCTCTTTATATATATAAAAAAAGTTTGTCGCGATGCCGGAAAAAATGTATTCTAAACTATCGCAACAATGCCAAATTTCGAAACAACTCGCCAAGATGGCGACTACAATTTCACATGTATCGTAGGTGCTGAATTGGTAAACACAAAGCTTCGTTTCATATAATGTCGCCAATACGGTTGCGATAGCACATGATTGTAGGATCGCAACGATTGTCTGGATTGGAACTATTGCGTGAAAAGAAAGGCTTTGTCTCATGCGAATACATATTAACAATCAACAGAACTAAATATTAAATTTTCCAGGAAGCTACCAGAGCCACAGGTGCAACAAAATCTGATGAATTTATCAATGAAGTGTTGGACGATGCAACTTCAGTGATAAATTTAAATGAAGAGGAGAGAACCAAGAACGAATGTGTTAAAAAAGAACAAATAAATAGAACCACATAATGCATGTAAGTTACTGTTTTACAATTTGAGCAATGTGTATGAACATTTGTCTAATGTGTACAAAAGGTGTTGGTCCACCATTAGGTAGACAGGGACTACCCCTCCTCCTCCTCCAGTTATATTGAGGAAGAAGGAAATTACAATAACAATCCATAAACAAAGTATTTTTAAAAAAAAAAATTTATATTATTTCAAATTGAAACTACATCATTTACTACGAATAAATACGCTCCAATATTCTTAACTCTTATTCTCTCTTCTCTGCTTTTTACAAGGCTTAAAATAAACTTTTCAATTTTTAACATATGTAAATGTCAAAAACACTTAATACCAGAATTGTGCACGAGTTCAGAAAACATTCTTATTCTGAGATGCATACAAAAATGCACTCCTTATAAAGGCATATTTTCGATTTCTTACTCTTCTATGCAAATCCTTTATATTTTTCGAGTTCAATACCCTATTTAAACCAATATCGATTCAGCCATGTGATTGACAGAATTGAAAATGAAAAAATATATATATAATGAGTTGTTGCGCCCAAGTTGAATTCCGAATTTTTCCCATGAATGAACATAGATATGTTCATGTCATTTTTGTCAAGGTTAAAAAGAATAAAAAATAGTTTTCGAAAGCTTAGGTTAAATTTACAAAAGTATTCTACTTCTCATAGTAGTATGTGTAATAATAGAAATATTTTGAATTTTTAAGATGCTTTTTTATATATTTTAGCTAATATAATTTTCTAATATGTTTTCTTCGTAAATAGACTGACGAAAAATGAAATCCAAAACCCAAGTTTGCGTATCTGAAAGATAAAATAAATTCAATGTTCGCGCTAGACGAGTAAAAGTGATGCTAGTCGCTCAACTAAGAACATGTAAATGAGTCTTTCTTTAAATATGCAATATACACTTCGTGAATATTATTTATCTTCTGGATAGAATTGTGAGTTAAATTAAGGTAACTGAAATGTTAACATGCTTCAAATTTTGCATTTTTTTCTATTTTACTTTTAAACAATAGAGGGCACTTTGATGCATCCATAGATGAATTATTTATGAGAATTCGATTAATAGAATGCTAGAAAAATGAATTTTAAAACTGTAAACAAATATGATGTAATTATGAATCAAGTACACTTTCTTCAAAACCCATTTTGTATATAATATGTAGTGTAAAAAACTAATTTTCTATACAAAGAAAATAAATTTTTTGTACTCTATGTTTAGATTTTATGTTAGATTTACCCAGTGTAGTTCTCACAGAATAAATCAAGGGGATATAGCACAAAGTGAAGCTTGAGGATTATTCTAAATTAAATACATAGCTTGTAAAATAGACATTTTCTTTTTCCTAACTGCTTATTGTTTAACATTTGAATGCTCTTGAATAACTCTATATATGTTTAAAACTGTTAATTTTATTTTAAAATAAATAAATATTGAGATGCATAAGTACAAAAGCAGAGATTCTTTTGTTATAATTTTTAAAAACCGAGTTGCATTTAAACTAGACCTCAAATTAATTTTTTAAATGCATCAAAGACATTTTCTTTGTGTATTTTTATAACCATAAAAATATGTGTAAGGAATTCTGTACTATCTATTAATGATGATAGTCAAAGGGTAGTAAAAATACTTAAATTTATATACATAAAATTTTGGTATTTTAAATGTAAGAAGGTGCGAATCCTTGAATACTCGTGTTGGTGAAGTAAGGAAAGAGTAGTTAAAAAGACTTCTAAATAATCTAAAATTTAAAACTTAAAATTTAAAAACTGAGAACAGATGCACAATAATCCAATTAATTACGGTATGGTTTTATATTGTATTAAAATATTATTTTACAAATCATAGATGAAAATATACTTGTAATTTTCTCAAAATGCATTTTTTTGGTGATCCCGGTACACTTTTCTCAAAATCTAATCTACCTTTTGTGCTGATATTTTGCATATTATAAGATCCACACAGTTTCATCACAGTGAATGATTTTTTTTTTAAATAAAAAATTTTTAGATATTGCATAATTTCTGCATTAAATTTAACTGAAATTTAAATCACTAAATTAATTTTTTTTTAAATTTTTATAAATTTTTTTTTGAAATTTTATTTCAATCATTTTATTGATTGTTGTTTGAAAAACTCAGTAAAATTTTATAGCTATGTATGCAGTATATTTTACACAAAGTGTACCTAAAGGTAAGAACATACCTCGAAAAAAAATAGTTACTGATTATTTATTGATCATAGATTTATTTGTAATTTAAAATGGATTTTTTACATTAACAGGTACATAAAAATACAGATAATTCATCGTAAAAATTTTACTTCAGTTGCTTTTAATTTAAATAAATGAGAAACATATAAATTTGGTGTAAAAAAGTTCTTTTTTTGTCGCAGACGTCCCAGTTACCTTAAGAAGAAAAAAGCAGAATAAACACTTTAATGAGGCTGTGTGATAGTATTACGAGAAGGTGAATTTAATTTTTGTGATATTGCAGAAGGACTTAGTACAGGTACATCCATTGTTCATGATTGTTTATAGCAGTGGTTTCTTAAATAAAAGATCGGTGTCTGATCGGACAGGAAACATTAGGTGGGAAGAAAGATTACCGTACGGCTCTGGCGCATCATACTACATTTGCCGCAGAAATTTGTTTTTCTGTTAGCACTTGAGAGACTCAGCAAATTATAAGAAAACAATTACTAGTTAATCAGATGCAATCCAGAAGCCCTGTTGTGACAATACCACTAAACCCAAATTACTGCTCTTTACAATTTCGACGATCTCAAGCTAAACCTTACTGGAGGGGAGATTTATTGTGCTTTAATTTAACAACCTAATACCTTAAAGCCAGTGACAGATGTACTCGTATGTTAGTAAAAGCTCAAATGAACTCTTAGAACCAAGCTGTTTATGCGGTAAATACATTAAACCTACACTAAGAGTTATTGTGTAAGTTCAGCAATTCCTTTGGCAGAAAGATCCCTCTCATCGCTATCGCTAACTTCTTGCCAGGATACTTGAACATTAAGGTGACTGCCTGAACAGTTGAGTTGCCATTTTTTATCATAATTCCATTATCTAGGAAATATTTTATAACAAAATATTGATAATTGCTATACCACTACTCTCCTTCTACGTGCTCCATGGAGTGCAGATATTATAGCTTTCAAAATCACCAGATATTTCTCCCATTTCTCCATGTTGGCCAATATTTGGAGACAAGCACCCACAAATGTTCATTTGTCTGACTAAATGCAGCAAGCATAGAATTTCATCACAAAAACGAAATACATACGTTACACATTGTGTGTGCACTTTTGTAAGCTTACATTGAAAATTGTGACGACTATAGCTGTTATTTATGTGTCATCATATATATTTGAAAGTGCTCTTTTTTCACGTTTGATTTATGACCTCGAAGCTTGAATCTAATAAATATTTTCCTAAACAAACATTTTTTTAAAAAAAATACCAAAAAACTTACAACTTTATTTCCCATCAGTATATTTTAAAATGAAGTACCGTCCGAAATGTACATTCAATTTTTTTTCTCACCACCACCATTTACTCAAATGTAATTTTAAATTGAAATGGTTTATACCAAATTCATTTATAGGATACCAAGTAGATATCTAAAACACTTTGAATAGAAACACAAACCTAATTTTTTTTCATCTCTTCATTTGGGTACATTTCATTCACTTAATATCTATAAATGGCATAATTATATATAAAAAAATTTAAATCGAAAACGTTAAGGTTTGATATATAAA
The DNA here is from genome assembly GCA_019973975.1 of Trichonephila clavata. Lineage (NCBI taxonomy): Eukaryota > Metazoa > Arthropoda > Arachnida > Araneae > Nephilidae > Trichonephila > Trichonephila clavata. The sequence continues at coordinate 23,627 of BMAO01002173.1, read as the reverse complement.
TTTTCATTAGTTCTCTTCAAAAACAAGAATATTTGATAAACTTTTAAGGGCTACTCTAAATTTAATTGCCAAGGAGGAGAACTTCGTAGTTGAGGCCTTAAGATCTTATTTCATTAGTGTGCTGTATAACTGATTGTACAGGCGTTTGAAACTTATTAAATGGATTTAAGCCACAATATACTCAAGTAAAGGGGTATAAAAAAGACAGACTAAAATGAATTGTTGTACAGGAAATAGCAACTCATTAAATGGAACTAAGTTATAATAAATTCAGAAAAATGAGTATTAAAAAATGAGAGTAAAGTGAACTGTTGCACAGATAGAAAGTTATAACTCATAAAGAGATCTAAATCTACTCCAGCAAACAAGTATTAAAAATGAAAGTAAAGGAACTGTTGTACAGGTTGTTGTAATTCATCAAATGAATCCTAGGCTCAATATAATCAAGCAAAGAAGTATTGAAAATTGAGAGTACGCCATCATTTCTTAAAAATGCATCACTAGATTTATCATCAACAACCCCCGAGAATTTTAAGTATGCTGTAATAAATACGGAAAAATTTTAAGTTTTCTGTTGTCATTAGTACTCAAGAGTGTACCAAAAATAAAACAGAATTTAGTTATATTCTGAACCTCATATATCTTAAGGTATCCGACTACCCTAACATTGTGAATTTTGCCAAAAATTGGCATTTTTTGTGATTATATTTTACAGACCATCTTATACACTTTATAAAAATACCACGTTTTTAATTTTCTGTTCACTAGAACAAAAACTACAAATGTTTTAGTTAAAGCAGATGCCATTATTTTAAGCAAGAAGTCAAGCTTTAAAACGCCTTTTGTTCGAAATGCGCGTTTTTGAAAATGCTCAAACGGGGACAGCGACTGCTAAAAACGTTTTGAAAATAATTAACTAAAATTTTTTGTGTGTTCTGTATAATAGTAGAATTGTTTTAACTTTCAAATTTATTAATCACTGTTTTATTATAAAATTACAGTCCTTATGTTAATATAATCCCTATTTTTTTAAGAAATTTTATATAATAACTAAGATAAAGTGCTCTAGTTTTTGTAAAAATTAAAATACCTCTTATCCTGAAGGTCATTTCAAAAATAAATAACATGACAACACATCAGAATGGAAAAATTGAAAATTTGTTCATAAATTTTTGGTACAAATTGCGCCACGTTTATGTTATTTTTTGTCAATTTTTACCCATTTTTTTCCATTTTAGTAATAACAATTTCTTTTTATCTTTTTAATTTTAGTATATTTTTCTCAAAAAGTACTAAACAAATCTAAAAACCACAAAAAAAAATCCCCATATCTTCATTCTTTAAAAAGAAAAGTTGTTGCAAGTAGTCGGATACCTTAAGACCTCTTCAAATAGGTTTAACATTCTTTAATATTTGCCTAAATGAAAAGACAATGCCAACGGCTATTTTCTGAAAGTAATTCAAGTCCATAGTAGCCAAGAGTATTTACAACCTGACTATATGGATTTCCAATGAGGAGGGAGCACGCTATTAGCGGAATTCCGATTTGTTTTCGCCAAGTATCATTAAGTCTGATTCTCACATGGGCAGCTATTTCATTACCACTCCCGGAATCCACGAGAAGCTTGTTCTGGCTTTCGGCTGATTCAATTTAATCGAGTCTAGCTTTTCTGGAGTCACTTAACAGACTAAGCGGCCTCTAGGGATACGGTTGCTCTATTTCTAAGAGCATACACTTGTTAGGCGCCATTAAGAATGAAGTCTGTGGGGTTACGTTCAATGTGGGTTGAAAACGTAGAAAAATAGGAGTAGAATGGGAGGGAAAATGCATTTTAATGCTTTAATGGAGATATGTGTCGATTGTTTAGACGGCGATTTTTTTATAAAACTCTTAACTGAACTGCCTGTCTAGAAAAAAGAACAACATCAAATAATTATAAGGAAGCCAGTGATTCAACTATTGCTTAGAATGTATGATATTTCATAGTTTCAAAAATATGAAATAAAATGTATATCTGCTTTAGAAATAATATAAAAATTGATAACTCTATATATTAACCAGGGAGCGGACGCGCGGGACACAGATTCACCCCAGGTTCATGTGTCCTTATAGGAACTCAAATGTATTTGTCACATATCTCCCTCTGTTTTGGGAGTGGCAAGCGTTTTTTTTTTAACAATCTTAAAGTACTTGTTTTGACTGTGTTCTTCGCGCGACCACTTTTGTTCTAAAGTATTTTCTACGAACATGCTACTTTTCCCCCCCTGTGGACAACTTAGTGGTTTTCATTGCTGCGTTATACAACATATTATGGTTTATAAATTTAAACGAGCAGAATGTAAAAAATAAATGGGTATCTGTGATATCTCTTGAAGGAAGTTGAAACTATTCAAGCAACGGAAGAACCTGCTGATATAATGAATATTAATCTTCATAGCGAAAGTAAATTTGAGAAAAGCGATGAGTATGAAACGTTTGAATTGAAAGGAAAATTTTCAAATACTACCTAAAGAACTCCATCAAGAAAGATGTGAAGCCACAGGTGTGCCACAAGACATACTGCGCCCTGTCAAAAAGACACAAGCAAAAAAAAGTTCAACATGCTATTTGTCGATCTTCAGAGGACAATAAAACTACAATAACTTAAACAAAATGTGGCAGTTTTGATTGCAAATATCATTCCTGTAATATTAATGAAAAGTATCTGTGATTTGTGTCCTTTATTAAAAAGTCACGCGAATTTGAAACTTCTTGGTTCAGTTTGATTGATATTTTTTCTTGAATTATCAAAGAAAAACTGAAAATTCCTTAAATGTAGGTAAGTATACATTATCTTAGTTGAATTATTCACTGAAATTACAATTTTTATCGTGTACAATATAAATAATTACAAAATAAAGGATTGGAGTGACTCAGCACCCCACCTCATGCGACCATTAACATTAGTATCTAGTGCGCGCCTCTCTCTCTCTCTCTGTTCCCGGGTTACTGAACTGCAGTCTAAAAAAAGTGCAGCATCTAATAATTATAAAGAAACCATTGATTCAACTGGTACTTCAGATGTATGATACTTATTTCATAGTTTTACTTTCAAAAATATGAAATAAAGTGAATAAAGTGTATACCTTTATTGAAATAAATATAAAAATTCATAACTCTATATGTTAGTACAATATAACTCGGCACTCGATAACCCGGAAATCCGGATAACTCAGCCATACCCTAGCAATCGGGAAAAAAATATACAATACTAAAGAGAAAATAGAACATTACGCATTTCTTCAAAAAAAGTCGCCAGTTTTAATGCTACTTAATTTTCGTTATACACTGCTTTATGCTTTCATAAAGTATTTTTCTAAGAAGAGTCTGATCAGGTAAACTACTCTATACCGTGCTTTCATTAATTTTATTTTCATACAGTAAATTCTGAATGCTTTCATAAAGTATTTTTCTTTTATTTAACTGTATTTGAGCAGTTTATTTCCAGTTGTATTCTCAAGCAAACAATACATACAAGAGCAATGCAATACACCTCATTCTTTTTTTACACCGTAGGTAAGTTTCTAAGAAAATCGTGCAAAAAAAACCGTGTAAAAATAATTGTGACATATGGTAAATTTGGGGATATGTTCCACAAATTTAAAAAATTGTGTTTTATAAGAAATCTCTAAATATATTTTCCCCAAGAAACCGTGCAAAAAATGTAATAATAAAATCCATGTTACATATATATAAAACAAAAATAATTCATTTTTATTTTTAAAAAAAAAAAATTAGTGTATAGTGAAACTTTAATTTATAAGTGTATACAACATATAACACTATTTGATCATTTTATTATTCTATTATCAAATTATTATTCATTATTATTCATTTTTATTTTATTACTATTATTCATTAAACTATAATTAAAACTATTATCTCAGCATCAGAAGTAATAGAAGGTTGTTCCGTAGGTGTAGGGAATTTTCTGCGAATTAAATCAGCTGTTAATAGCTGAACTTCAACTTCGTTATTATTGATTTCTTTATCATCATAAACTGCGATAAATTCAATCAAATCGTCCTCGCCAAAAAAGCACTAATATCCATTTTTTTTAAACTTGTGCTAGAACAAAAAATTTGTGTAAAAAAAGAATTCGTTAAATTTGTGCATTGTGTTATTTCGAAATCGTGTGAAAAAAGACCGTGTGGAAAAAGAGTTTGTTATATTTTCCGAGGGAACACTCGAACTTATTCTTTTGTAATCCCATTCTCGATAACCCTGCATTTTTACAAATTCCGCCCCCTTTCGGTCCATTTTCGGAACTCTACTGTGCCATTTCCAACTTGTTTAGTGATAGTATGTATATCAAATAAAACATTTGGATACGAAGTAGATAAACTCCTGTCTATAAAACACACTGAAAGAGTAAGCAGGAAATTAATATAAAAAAATCAAAAGAAATTCTGACTCTTTTTTTGCGTTAATAAATAAAAATAAATCATAAATTCTAGAATGTATTACGAGTTCAATCCATGCGACTTATTACATGTCTTTCTTCCATCGCAAAAGCTAACCATATTTCATCCTTTTCAAATAGGGTGGCTATTGTAGCTTAGAGGCCAAAGTAAGGTGCTCGCGGCCTGCGTGTCATTATTTCGAGCCCTAGTGCCCCTGAATGAGGTGTGGTAGTTTGAAGTGTATATGGCAAATCAGACGTCGTCCTCGTCACTTGCTTGGGGCTCATTATAACCAAATCCGTTGCCAGTAGTCATTGTATTACTTGATAAAGAGACGTTAACAAACACTCACACTTTTTTTCAACATGAAATTTCCTTGGTATGTTTATAATAATATCTTACAATAATTAAATATTTTATGGGCCGTGGGTAACCTAGTGGTTAGAGCATTGGACGTCAGACCGGAAGGTCTAGTTTCGATGCCCGATATCACCAAATACCCTCCGAATGCACACGGAGTACGTGCTCGTTAAATCAGTGAGTCCGAAAGTCTTGTGGGCGGTCGTAGCAGTAACCACGGGTGCAGAGGGCTGGAGAATATTTCCCTACCATCCAAATCCATGCCTAAATTGTGGAGGTGGAGATAGATGGTTTCGCCATCTATCGTGTATGAACCGAGGCGAATCGTACTGTCACCTACACTGTGTTCAAAGCTAACAACAGGCGTACACCTAGCCTCTTGCCACGATGAACTTCGTGGGCCTCGATCTGACACCATCAGACAGGTGGCATTAGAAACAACAACAAAAAATATTGTATGAACGGAAGGAAGCTAATGCAAAAGAAATTATAATAAATAATTATTTTTCTGCGTGTAAGAAATAGTTGCAAATATATTATAGAAAAATATGTATGATTTTGTCTCAAGAAAAGGTATAAAAAAAGGCGATGCTATGTTAGACACCTGCAAAAGTAGATAAGCTTCTAAAAATGCAAAATAAAAAAAAATCTAAAAAGAAAGAGAACATAAGAGAATTAAAAAAGTGCTATTGTTACATACAAGTATAGGAACACCTGTGAAAATTTTTTTTAAATTTATTATTAAGGAATTGGGCCACCTTTGACCTGAATGCCAGCTTGCACTCGACGTGGGATTGACAAATAAAGGTCTCGAACACAGTACATCGGATTTCGCACTTTGTTATTCCTTGCGAAGGGCAGTCTCAAGGTCAGAAAGTATACCTAGAGGATTAAAGCGAGCACGTACTTTGTTCTCCATAAAACTCCCCAAACACTCAATAATGTTCGGTTCAGGTGACTGGGGACACCATGCAAAATATACTACTTCTTCATCATGCCCATGTAACGATGTTGGAACTCAACGAAACGCGTCAACAGGGGCGTAGTCCTCTTGGAACAGAGCTCGTTCTCCGAGAGAAAGGTTCTGAACCATATAGCGAAGATTATCTGCGAGAATGCTTAGATAATAGTCGCTTGTGATCACCCCCTTAAGACAACGAGGTGCCCCAATTCACAAGCAGATTTAGCACCCACACCATCACAGAACCTCTTCTATGTTTCACGGTTGAACCAGGCAGTCAACATGAAAGGCTTCTGCCGGTGTTTGCCAGACTAATACACGTTGTGTGGACTGGAATAGTGTAAATGAGGATTCATCGGCCAGATGTTGTTTAAAGTTTAAATTGTGATAGCGGTCAGTTCCTTCTTACGTCTGAACCCCCTTGTCTACTTGTAAACCCGGCTAGATGTGTGGGAGAAACTAAATGATCATCAGACATAATTTCAATCTAATTAATTTATTGTTTCCAAATATCAATCAGACACAATATCAATTTAATTAAAGTAGGCGATTAAATAATAGAGTGCGGAGGTGAGATTCTATAACACGCGGATACTACTATAGACCATCAACTGAATCTAAGATAGCTTAAATAAGCTCAAATATAACTACGTCACACACTAATAAGGTAACTTCTACTTAATCAAACTCACAATACCTGTACCTTTTATGCATTGGATCCTACACCGGAAACTTGCAGGTGATTTCTTTCGGCTTGATGAATGTCGTTGGATCCAAGCTCTGTAATCTTTTTCCTGGACAACTCCAAGACCTCTAACTAATTCCACTCTCTTTCAATCTTCGACTCACAACTAACTCAAGACTCTAAGTTAACTCCTACTAGCCAACTTCAACGTGCCAACGCCCAAACTCACGAAAACAGAATTTATTTAATATACCTCATTTACATAATCACGCTTCCTTACTCGGTGACAGTTGGTTGAAATAAATATTTTCCTAAAAGAGTCATGAAGAGATAAGTAGAGCCTCGTATAGATTCGTCACAAAGTGGTCTAGGCCTCCTGTAGTTTCTTCAAAGCATTCCATGCCTAAACTAACGATTTTGGAAGGGCTACTCTGCCATGAATGTTTGCAACATGCAACTCTCATTGAATGGTATTAATGAATACAGGGTTCTGAAGATGGGTATTCATCTCGGACGTTATCTGTGGCAGTGTAGTAATTGGTTTTCGGGTGACTATCCTCTTCAGCACCCGTCTATCACGGTCTTTCAACTTCGACTTTCACCCACTCTTGTGCACCTGAAAAGACACCTTACCCAAATTAGTGTAGACTGTCATAACCCTTGATATAGTGGTCCTTGAAACACCTACATGGTTGGCTATTCTGGACACGGACACTCCAGCGAGGCGAGCTACAACTATCATTCGTCGTTTAATGTCGGAGAGATAAGTTATTTTCCAAAAACTCAATAAATGTTTTGTTCTCTAAAAAACTTGAAAAACGCTTATTAAAATTCATTAAGTTCTTGTGAATGGTTCTGTTTCATTGGTTTTTTTAAATACATGCATAAATACACATATATACTTAATTTTGTTGAAAATATGTCTTTTTTTGCAGTATCCTTTAACGCGAAAAAAATTTTCAGTTCCCTAAATTTCGTGTTAAACGATTTTCACTGTTGTTGTTGTTGCCGTGTCCCTCCTGAAGGGAAGAAATGAAAGTTGCCCGATCCTATGAGACAGGTTGGACTACTTAACGATAGATGGTGACACCACATATCTCCACTTCCACAATTTAGGCATGGAACTGAGGGGTGGGAAACGTTCTCCAGCCCCCTGCACCCGTGGTTTCTGCTGCGACCACCCACAAGACTTTCGGACCCACTGATTTAACGACCACGTATTCCGTGTGTACTCGATGGTATTTGGTGGCATCGGGCATCAAACACAGGCCCTCCGGTCTGGAGTTCGATACTCTAACCACTAGGCTACCCACGGCCCAATTTCACTGTTAATTCGATTTTATTTAAGCTAAGTTAGTTAGCAAATAAGACTGTTGTAGTTTCTCTGCTCAAAAAATTCTTAATAATACCATCAACAAATTTATAGAAAAAACAACTTTGCGACTACGATTACTATAATTACACAGAAATTTGGGTTTTAAATCCTATTCAGGATTAATTTAAATTTAGCACCGAAATATACAGTTCTAAGTGTTTTCCTTTAGCTTAAAATTAAGAATTTTATACGCATAGAAAGAACTAGGCAGTAAAAAGAACAAGTCGTAGACTAAAGACACTAAATGGGTTTTCTAAAAATACCCAACATGCGGAATTATTCAAAGTAAACATCAATTAAAAGCCAAAGACTGCATGCAGCGAGGGAAAAATAGCCGCTTTGAAAGACTTTGACCAAAGTTAGTAAAGTTCACTTTTAACGAGATACTCGGCTCCCTTGAATTGCTCCAACGAGTCCTTTTTTGGAAAGAATACTTTACAAAGAAGTTCTGAGGGTCTTCGAGCTAATTTAGAGACTTAAGCGTTCGGGAAACCTTCCAAGTGAACAACCACCAATTTCAATATTTTTTCCAATTCTATTAGGGTGATTCGAAAGGGAAAAAATAAATGTCAATTTAATGTATCTTGGAATTGTTCTTATTCAAAGTGAATTCGAGCAAAAATAGTTGTCTAGAAGTTTTGATTGAGTCTGGGGAAGATTAAAAAATTAACGCTTGTTCTATAAAATAGAAAAAACGAAGAGATTTTTTTAATGAACAACTTTTAGTGCATTAATTGCTGAAAAAATACAAAACAGATATTATTGTTAATTGTTTATTTATTATTCAAAAATATTAATACATTAAAATTTTCTTATTTTCAAGTTAGTTGACATTTGAATAAAAAATTAGGATCGAGATAAATCAATATATATACAGGGTGTTCCAAAATCATTGAAACACACTTTAAGAGGAGGTAGGAGATATCCAAGGATCAGATTTGCGTAGCAACCCCTAGTGGGAGACGTCTTCGCTTGGCGGTAGGTGGCATTTTTCACAACAGCATTTAAAGAACACAAGTCATTGCCACAGTCATTTCAGCTGTCTTCGCCCGCAGAGGAGTATGAAACGCTTAACAATCTATGAGTTGGCTGATATGCACCTGATTAACGGACTGGCAGAAGGAAACGCACGAGCAGCAGAAAGATTGTGCCATGAAAGATACACACGGAGAGATACCCCGTAATGCCGGGGGTGCTAATTTGCATCAGAATTTGTTTGAATATGGACCATTACGAGGCAATAGCCATAGTGAAATCGGGCAACGATATTTAAGTACCATGTTAGGAGATCTAGTGACTCGTTCCCCGCTCTTACTATGCTTATTACCTCGTAATGATCCACATTCACGCAAAATGAACTACAAATTAGCAAATATCCAGCGGTCTGGTCTGGGTACCTTTCGCGATATAATCTTTTTGTTGCTTGTGCATTTCCTTTTGCCATTCATAAATCAGGTGCATATTTGCCAGCTTGGTGTTTGTAAAACGTTCCATACTCTTCTGCGGACGATGGCAGCTCAAATGACTGCAGTAATGCATGTCTGTTTTTTGCAATGCTTTTGTCAACAACGCCACCTAGTGCCAAATGAAGACGTTTCCGAACATGGGTTGCTATGCAAATCTGAATCCCTGTGAGGTCCTCTACCTCCTCTTAAAGTTTGTCCCAGTGATCCCGGGACACCCACAGTATATATATATATATATATATATATATGTCAGGTTTGATAAGATTAGCTTCAAAATTAAGTGAGTAATAAATAAAAATAGAGCGAACTCTTTACCATCACGTAAGGATTTGTGGGTAAATAAGGCTATTTAAAGGTGAAACGAGCGCTGACGAAGGAGAACGCGTACTAGAAAAGGCTTAGCTGGTGACTCCTCGTCGAATTACTGTCTATTGTTCTACTCGGTTGCGCGCCAAAGGGCCGCCATGTTGGATTTTAGATGATTGCAGCAGAATAGAGAAGAATTTTTTAGAGAGGATGCCCTCATCATTTAACCAGCAAGCCTGTCATATATATATATATATATATATCGAGGGCAGCTAAGAATTTTCTTCAATACAATAGATATCAATAGTTTATGATCAATATATAATCGCACAGACTTATAAAATACCCAGTGAAGTCGAAGGGGAAAAGGCTAATATAATAACATACCGTATTTGCTTGAATGTAAGCCGAATTTTTTAATGTTAATGCTACTGAAAACAGAGTGCGGCTTAGAATTGAAGAAAAAAATTCTTTGAATGGGGCAATTAGAGCAATTGCAGGTTCATGTACGAATTTACAGTTTATAATATTCTTAAAATAACTTATTTACTTGCTTTGTACTCATTTTAAATTTATTGTATTTTCGTAAAATTGAATATTGATGAAACGTTTTATACTATTTTTCGTTTTTCTCAAAAACTTTTGAGAATTTGGGGTGCGGCTTAGAATCGATGTTGGCTTGGATTCAAATAAATACGTTAATTAAATTTTTTTGAAAAAATGAAACATATATTTTAATGCAGAGTATTCTAAATTTTTAAAAAATATTTATATTTCATAATTACATAAGTAAATTAAAATAGAAAGTTTTTTAATAGCATTTTTGTGTTTTGGAAAAGTTTTTACATCCAGAATTTCACAGGAAATTAGATTTTACGTAATTTAAGAGGACATGGTACGATTTGAGTAAAAAATTTTTAATTTAAGGACTTTCAAGTTGTTTTGTTTGGCTCCTATGTGTGTATACTATGTAAAACAAATTTTGCGCTCAAAATTTCCTCAAAAGCTAGCCATTTAATTTTTTAAGTAAAAAAACTTAAACTTTTTGAAGTGATTTTAAAAGGCTATTTCTGCTACAAAAATTTACGTACATGCATGAAATTTGATTTGCAAGTACCTCAAACTATGCATAACAAAAATTGCTTTGGGCTTTACGATAACTTGATTGATATTTGTACAATACTTCTTTTTATGAATGCTTATCGAAAATTCTTTAAAAAATGTATAAACTCTAAATTCAATTATTTTTAAAAAAATAATTATTGCTCTGATTCAAAAATGCATGCCAACTTTTGTTACAATTCTTATTATCAATAGGTAAAAAAATTCAAAGAATTAGGCCCAATAGAAAAAAACGTCTTAGAAACGTCTTAAATGAAAACAAACTAGTTATTTTATCTTTCTGAGATAAGTCAATTTAAAGTTTTGATTTGCCACAGGGATGTCAATAAAAACGAACGTAAAAGCTATCATAATTCTGCGTTTTTTTTTAAAGTTTAGAGCCTTCAAATTTTGTGAGGTTATAGGAAAATATATAAAGAATAATTTAAGCTAAAAAAATTATATTGGATTTTTCGACCGATTGAATCGTACTGTGTCCTCTTAACACAATATCGTTAATATATTGCGATTTTATCTAAAGAATTTGATAATGTATTGATAACAACACATTCTTCCATTGCTTATTGTTGCCACTTTAAACAATAATTCTACATGTTGAAATTTATTTTTGATGTGACAAATGTGTAACATAATACTTTCAATATCTCAGTTAATAACTTCTTCCATTTTAGAAAGGATTTTGAAATAAGATTCGTCTTCCATTAGTTGGCAGTTATCCATTTAAATGCTGCATTCAAGTTACAACGGAAAATTGATTTTTATAAATGAGATATTTTATCTTAGCAACAGAACTGAAAAAATGAAATATAACGAAATGAAAGTTTTACTTAGAAGCTTTATATTATCTGGATATTTTAGGAATCGTAGCTTATTTCCTCTGATGTGTATTTGAAATGATCTATTAATGGTTTAAATTTGGAATGAAATATTGAAATGGAATTTGATGGTGAATTCGAATGTTAAAAGGTTATTTCAAAAGGTCATTTATATTCCGAGAAACGGAGAGTAAAAGAACAATTCACAGAATGGAATTCCGACAAAAATATATACAAAAAAAAAAGAATTTGATTTTAAATAAATTGATCAGTTGCTTGATTTTTTTAACTTGTAAATTTAGAATGATTTCAAATATTTTTTAGATTAGAGTTGAATATGTTATACTATTTTCAAACCCCAAACATACTTTATTGCCAAAACTTAAATTTCAATAAAATAATTCTAAATGCTTCTTCATTATTATGCAACATGTTCTATTTGCAATTTCTACTAATCATCTTGGAAAACCTTTTAATTGTTGTATGATTACGAGGGTTGGGACAAAAGTCATGGCAACTATTTTTTTCTTGAAGATACCAGTCCGGTTGGAAAACATGACATATGCAGTTGTAAGGACAAGGTGTTAACTACACGTGTGGACAATGAATAGCACTGAAATATAGTAACACATTTATTACGTCAGTATACAGGGCAATATGACCTTCACGGTGCAAAATAATGGCAACACAGTACACATAAAGTTGACATGACGATGCGTTTGTTGTGCGTTTCTCGATGCCTCTTGCCCTCTCCATCGTCCATCGTCTGTCTTCATCCATGGGCTGTTTGATGACGGCACGTGCCAAGTCGGTCAGCACACTGAGCGTTGCTCATCACTGGTTGACACACGTCCATGCTGAAACTTTCCTACCCACCGTGCTACTGTACGGCATGGTAGGGCATTATTCCCAAGGGCTTCCACAAAAATTCACTGTGAAATTCCATTTTTCCCTCGGAGAGCGGCTATTTTGATGTAAACGCACTGCTCAACACGGGTTACTTCCATCTCACACGACACTCACCAGCTGACTGATTTCACATCTCTCACTGCGCTATTACCAGCTATCACAGGGCCATCTGTTGCTCTTCATACACACTATGCCTGCAGAACTTCCACTCGGCTCATATACATTAGTGCTCCGTTCACATATCTACAAGAAAAAAAATAGTTGCCATGACTTATGCCCCAACCCTCGTATAAAACTGATTTCCGTAAAGGAACCGTGATTTAGGAAAAAAGGTTAGTTACTGTTTAAAGTCAAGTGGAGAGATAAAGGTCATCAAGCTGATGCCGAATTAAGAATATTAAAGTTGTAACAATTAAAGCTGGGGGGGGGGTTAAAATAAAGAAATCCTATATCTCACTGAACAAGACATTTAGTCAAGTCAGGACGCGTAGCATTACGTCGGAACTTCTTAATAAATAAAAGTATTTTAATAATTACTATTAATATATGAGTTAGTAATTAAGTTGTCCGCGCGCGTTTCCTTCGTTTAAACAATTTTCTTATTGTAAACTGATATGTAAAATAAAGATGATTTTATTAAATATGTCTTAATTTTGTGCACCGAAATTCACAAGCGATCACAGATGCTTGTCACTAAAAAAATATTTTAAATATAGTTTTAATGAATTTTTTTAATAATATAATTTTCTAAAAACATTTATTTCACAATCAGTTATCGGTATTGAATTCTTTCCCTATAATATACATATTTTCAGTTAAATATTAATAGAATAGAAGTTACACTTGGGAATCCATGTTTTTCTAAAAATAATATATTTAACTGCAAAAAATAAAATAAATATTTCTAGTAAAAACAATAATTTGTCTTATCTAAGTTTTTCCCAATCTCTGTCTCTCTTTCATTGTTATCATTTAGATTAATTAAAAATATCTTCATCAAAACTTTGCCAAATTTTAATTAAAAATTTAATTAAATCTACTTATTTTTACATGCCATTTTAATTTTGCATATACCGAGACAGAAATTTTTTAATTATTTTATAAATTTATTAGTTTGAAAGATATATATTTTTCTAGGTAATTAATTAAATCATATTTATTATATTCAAGTGAAGTGAAAAGAAGTTAACGTTATTTTTCTTCTCTAGAATTTAAGAAAATGTGTGTATTTAATTGATAAAATGAAATACTAAAGGCAGTTTTACTTTAAATTCATAATAATTTTTTTTATTTATTTCAATTGCAACAGTTTAGCGGAACTGAAATTTATTTTTAATAATTGAATTCATAGTTTAAGTTTAAATATTTTAGTTTCAGATAAAATTATACACATTTTATACATTTGTAAAAGCATTTGCCACACACACATCAAGGAAAAGTTTGATGTTTTTTATAAAATAAATTCAAAAAATTTACTTTCAGTTCAATTTTTATACGTTTTATCATGTTCTGTATTCCATCTTGTATTTATATATTTTCTGGTATAATGATTTAGTATTTTCTAAAGAATCATGTAGAAGTTAGAATCATATAAATGTAAAATTAATTGTTAGACGATAACTTTGTCAACATTACTTTATTAGGCGTAAATGCTGTTCCAAATTTCAAATTGAGAGAGAAGTTAATTCCTGTAAAGCACCAAATCTGTAATATAATCTGTCTGTTAAATATTTTGGAAATATCTTTTCTAACTAATAATTCCATTGCACTTTTTTCCTTGTATTCGTTAAGTAAACGTTTTAGTAGAATAAAGTAATTATTTTTAAATAAACAGTTTTTTTAGATCGAATATAAAGATACCACGAACAAAGGTGACATAAAGATAAATGATGGAAAAACGAAAAAAAATCACGTGGGGTTGTCTTAAACAAAAAGCAGTAGAAACAGCTTAAGTTGACATGAATCCATCAGAGCTTATGGATCAATGACGTTTCTATTTCTTTATCTTTCTGGTGTCACAGTAAAATGCTGTCAAGTTCCTGTCAAAGATAATTGATTTCTAAAAATACAGCACTTTTTCAGTGAATTTCTTTCATAATACTTGAAGACACAGTATTTTAAAAACTTTTTTTTATATAAAATTAAGCAATTACGAAAGAAAATGATAAGCTTAAATGTATCTCAGAAAATAAAGAAGGAAATATAAATTTATTAAATTCAGAAATGTACTTAAATTAGCGTTTCTCAAACTGTGGGGCGCGCCCCCTAGGAGGCCGTGATAACTCTACGAGGGGGGCGTGACCATATTGAAAAGTCGAAAGCAAAATATTATTTAAAAAATTATTAATTTACTGAATGTAAACAAACAATGCATTTGACATAATAAAAAATTAAATTAAAAATTTACATTATTTTAATACGCTTATAAATGTATCAACACTCAACAACGTATTTAATAATTTGTTTAACAATACCAAGTTTAATAATTAACAGTGACCCCATGGGCTTGTCATATATAAAATTATACACAAAAACTAACACACGTCTGGATAATTAGTACGGTTTATAAATAATCCCTAATAATAAAATTAAGCGATTCGCTCCCCAATGCCTCCATTTTCCACGTAGGAGCAAGTATGTGATGTATTAGGGGGGGGGGGAGAAAATGAATAAATAAGAAATCCTCTGATATAAGTAAATTCTTCGTTAACACTGTCAAGGTTCTTTCATTGCTTTCCAAAGTCCTCGGAATAATTTTATGAATAGCAGTGCACAGAAAAAATTCTACTTCGGAAAGATGTATGTATACGTCCGACGAATTTATAGCACCGGTTGAGCGAGACGTATATATACGCAGGTGGCACTTAAGAGGTAAAAGTCGTATTGTAGCTTTAGCGTCAAAGTATAGTATTAATGAATTTCTGCATTGCTGTTTGTATGGATGGGGGGCGCGATGAAAATTATGGATGAATATTGGATCGCAAATATTGAAAGTTTGAAAAGCATTGACTTAAATAAAAATAATTCAAAATAATGCATTTTGATGTTGATACGAAATGTTATTTTATTTCGTGTTCAATCATTTCCTAAACTTCAAGTAACTTTACGTAGCTAAACTTTAAGTTAAATTTTTAATACTTTTCACAAAGTATTCAAAAAAAAGTATGCAAATAATTAAAAAGTACAACATTTATAAAGAGTCTGAAGATTTACATGAAGGTATGTGAAGATTTCCATTTTTACGTAGTCTGATTTAAACAAGGAAATTATGCGAGTTTTAAAATAAATTCACAGAAAATTTTACTTGTACAAATTATACTCGTGGTATTTTGTTGTAATTAGGATTGTATACAATGTGGGTTATAGTTAGTGTGTTATAGGTTAAACTATTGATTGAATTATATGGAAAGCATTAGTAATTACTTCAGTTTGGAAATTTCCTTCCCTTAAGTATTTTGCTCAGAAACGTTAAAGTTATATACTTTTGTAAAAATACTGAGACTAAAAGGAAGAAAAAGTTTGCTTCTCTTTAAGTAAACTTTGCATTAATTACATATATAAACAATAAAATCCGTATCCGTTACCAGTTGGTGTTCCTTAATAATATACTATTAATTGGAATGCGTGCTTATACACAACTAAAAAAGGGTGACATACCTCTGCTCTTGAGAGGGATTGTGCCCAAAATTTTCATTTATTGAACTAGAACTTCAATACTTTTAGATGTCTAAATTTGACAACTTAGTACGTTCGCGCGTATATAACTAATATGTAAAATTCTGAACATTGTGCCAGCTTTGAATTTAACAGTAGTTACCTAAAAGATATGAAAGTTGAAACCTATAAAAATCATATGGGTCCAGCTATGGTTATAGGGCCGTGGGTACCCTAGTGGTTAGAGCATCAGTCTCCAGACCGGAGGTACTGGGTTCGATGCCCGATACCATCAAATACCCTCCGACTACACACGGAGTATGTGCTCGTTAAATCAGTGGGTTCGAAAGTGCAGTGGGTGGTCGCAGCAGAAACCACAGGTGCAGGGTGCTGGAGATTATTTCTCTCCCATGCCAAAAATGTGGAGGTGGAGATAGTGGTGGCGCCATTTATCGTGTAGTAGTCTAACCTCTGGTAATTTTTGTTCCTTTTCTTCAGGAAGGACACGGCAACAACAGCATATGGTTATGAAGAAAAATGTACAAGATGACGTGTAGCACAAATGATCAAACAATATCATCAACATAAAGTTCTGTTAAAGTTATTAGCGAGATTATTCACTGAACACAATACGGAAGCAATAGCCTAGTAATAATGGTCACGAACTTATTGCCGGCAAGTCACGAGTTCGAGTTCTGGTGCCACTGAAGTCACGCCATGAAAGAGGCTAATGTACGTCTTTTCTTTAGGGGCTCAAAATCCTCAAAGGTGTGATGTGGAAGTTAGGAGAGTGAAATGCCAGTCCAAGTTTTGTTCTAGTCATTTGATTACGATTAGAAATCACGAAGTCTGAATCAAGAGCTCTCGTGTTGCTTTAAGCGCAAACTTAAAACAATCACTCACTCACTGAACACTATAAAATGCCAATCTGCCAATGATAATCCAGTACTTTATACTATATCGGTCTAAAAAAACTTCTAGATTATATGTTTGTTAAAACAATACGAATAACTATATATGAATTTATTGTTAACACGCGATCATGAATTTCTTTACTAAGAGTGTATTAAAAATTTCCGTGAATAACACGAATTAACAAATAAACTGATAAACGTAAGCTAATTTTCTTAAAATTTTGATGAGCAATTACATTAACTCGCCAAATTTCTTTCCAATATATCTAGAAAAAGAGACGGACTTAAACTCAATATTTTTTTCAGCAATTCTTCGGGGGTTTTACAGCGAACTCATTACAGCAATAGTAGTAAATTTGGCTGTTTGAAAAACATGATTTTTGTGTTATTTTTGAACATCACGGTAAATTTTCAGCAACTTTTAATTAGTCTTAAATATATTTCCTGCACATTATTCTACTATTCGTCAAACTAATCTTTCTTATGGGATATTTTATAAATAATAAATTTATTAGTGAAGATTCATGCCATGTCCAAATAGAAAAAAAGTAACATAAAAAAATTTTCTTAAGTCAATACTTTCTTAGTTCAACAAAGAAAATTTTGTTTTAATTACTTTTTATTAAGTAGTTACAATTGATATAAATATGTTTATGCATATGACAGAATCACAATATTAAGTGACAAAACTGAAAGCGACTTTTCATGCAATCTTCTATTTTCCTTTCTATATATGGTGTTGGACTATATTTTGTGTTTGATTGTCACTATTTATTCATTAATTAAATTTAATTATTCTAATAAAATAATATAGTAAAAGAGAAATCACATTCTCAGAAATTAGGCTATCCAGGTGGGATTCTATCCCACAGCCTTCGGATTAGAAGTCCAACGTGCTATCCATTGCGCTACAGGGACACAACGAAAGATTTTCCTTTATATATATGCTGTTGGATTCTTATTTTTGTTACTATTTATTAATTTTTTTTATTTAATTAATGAATTACTATTTGAAACACTTTAGTAACATCAAGTGCTATCCACTACAAGTTTTTAAAAATGTATTTGAACATGAATGGAGGAATAGAAAGTATTTTATTAACGATTGGAAATTTAAACGATATATATATATATATATATATAAATCACATAATTCTGTAACTAAGTAACTAAGCAAAAGTTCGAAATTATATGAATCCTAGAATACCAAATCCCATTTCAAAATATCAATGGCGAATATAAATATACATTATATAGATATATATAGAGAGAGAGAGAGAATTAACAGAGAGTAGGAATTGAAAAAGATATATAGGTATTTTGCAATGAGAAATGGAACCAAGTAAATTCGTATATTCTGATCAATAGTCTCAATTTAGAACAGTGGAAGTTAAATAAAGATATCTCCATTCAATAAATCAACTGTAGAAGCAGATTGGATATCGGATCTAGTTAATAGTATAATAATCTATATAATGGAAACCTGAAGTTAATGCTTGTGGGAAAATTTACTGTAAAATTTGAAATTGGTTCCTGACGGTAAAATGAGCAATTCCCTATTGGAGCAAACAATTAATAGTTTTAACTATTCCCTCCTGGCCACAAACTGGAGCTCACGTTTCTAGAAATATAATCATAGCAATGGATTGGATTGATTAATTTGCTGTATGCCTGTGGGGGGAAATCAGAAAATTAACAATTACCATTGTAGTCTTCGCTAAAATTTCAAAAATTAATACTGTTACGAATTTTGAATGAAGAATACTTAAAATGGTGTAAATAGTTTATATCTGGATGTGTAATACGTTTTTATTACTCTATGTTGTATTTATTTTATGTTAAAACTGTAATATATTCGCAAGAACGCCGTTCCTTATATTATAATGGCAATTAAAGGGAAACTTGGCGATAGAACCAAGTTAGCATCATTTTTAGCAACCATTTTGGCGACTTTGTCATCCATTTTGGTGACCATTTTAACGAGTTCGTGACCCTATGGATTCTTCTGGAAATTAGTGGAGGAATCTACTAATATAACGATCCATGACACAAGTGGATTTTTCCCGAAAGATCATTGATTATACAAATAGGGAGTCATTCGCCGAAACTGAGTTAGAATTGTTTTGACCGTTGAAGAGTAAGTATTGATTTGGCAGTGAAGTGTCAACCAGCGATTAGTTATTACTTCGGCAGAGATGAAGGACGAGTGAGTGATTGTGAAGAATCTTTTGTATGCTTGAATTTCAGACACTGATAGCTGTGTCTGAGTCCGTAGAAGGTGTGAAGGCCTTCTGAGATTTACTCAGCGAATTTGAGAACTGTATCCTGTATTTCAAGGATTGTTTTTCGACAATAAATTTCTATCGCTCCTGAAAAACTGACTTGCTCTTTGTGACTGATTTGCATAAAATCCTCGAGCCCCGATCCATGTAACAATAGAAATAAAATGAAAAGTCAAGATGTATTTATTAATAAACTATACTTTTCACAATACATTTGTGACGGATCTATACGCGTCTATGACTAACCCCTTGGGGACTTCTCTGGGGCAATACTTTTACCAACCAACTTTCACCGAAGAAAGGAAACGTGGTTATACAAATTAAGTATATTATATAAATTCTGTATTCGCGAGTTTTGAGAGTTAGTTGGTGATTGAAGGATCATGAAATTATTAAGTGCAAATCTGAGTTAATCAATTGAAGAAGTCTATGAGAGGATCACTCGATGGTGATTAAATTCGGATAAGGATTGCATTCAAGGTCTCAACTGTAAGACTCAACTTCATAAAAGTACAGGTATCGTGATCCTTGTTTAAATAGAAGTTTAGCTTATTAGTGCGCCACGTAGTTTATATTGAGCTTGTATAAGTTATCGTGGAATCAGTTGAGGGTCCGTAATATTATCCTCAGGCCAACGGGTCTCACCTTCGCGCTCTACAAACTGATAAATTCTTAATTGGATTATTATGTGTTGCTTGTCTGGTGCAAAAATAAAAGGAATCTGTCTATAATTAGTTAACAAGGGGGATCAGAGGGAAGCAGAAACCGACAAGTATTATACATTTCTCTTACGCATATTTACTATACCTAACGCGTATTTACTAATATGGTATTTTCTAATATATGAAATTAAAATGCTTAAAATGTTATATTTTACATCTTTCCACTAAATTGCATATCATCAAATGAGAAATGTAAAAGTTATAAGCTATACAAATTTTTCACTAGCAAAATTTTTGTACAAAAAAAGAATTAACTTGCTGATTTATCCAATGTACATTGCTTTTTTTTTAAAAAAATAAGCTCAAAGAATTTATGGCAGTATGCATATATGATGGCGTGTACGATATGAACCAATGGGCAGGTTTCATTTGAATGTATTAAGCTCCAGTTACTTATATGTAATGTAAGAAATCATTCATATAAAGTATGAAAAAATTATTTTTGAAGTTTTCAGTTGAACACCGTTATAGAATTTTGAATGTTGCTTTCAGATTAAAAAATAGCTAAAGGATTATTTTAAATAAAAACGTGTTATAATTAACGTTTTGTGGTTTCTCTTTCTAAAAATAACATGACTACAATTACATATAAGAGAAAACTTGAATGATAACAAATTTTTCTAGTAATTTATCATAGCTCATTTTACTATCGCATCACAGCTCACGACATATAACACACCACTACAAACTTTACAAAAGATGCTTCAAGGCTTGTGTGGGATCATTATGCATCTATTGTTATATTCCGTAGTTGTACGATAACATAGATATTTACATTTATTTGTATGACATAACAACATAACAAAATATTTAATAATGATTATATAGGTCTGATTGAAATAGTTTGTCGTCCTATATAAGAATTGCACAGTAGGGTATAGGCGGCAGACAACATACCCTTGAAGTTAAATTTCAAAACGAGAACAATGACCCTAGCATCCGTAATGCTTTCTAGCTGTGAAGAATGGGAAGAAATTGAGTTTAACGTACAATAACCTCTAATATTTATACGTATTACTATCTATTTGTATGTGTATGCATCCTATCACAAAGGAAGCTTGGTGCTTATGGTAATAAAGAGAATACAATGTAAACAATTTTTTTTTCTGGTAGTGAAATAATTTTCTTTCAATTCAAACAATTTATTCTCTATTTAACCATTTTATAGAAAGGCTGATTTATATTTTTAAAAAAAGTAAAATTTTACAAATGTTCAAAAATATTCATATTATTATAAATCATTTTTTTTAATAATCAAATATACCTTGTTACTTATGCAAACTGATCGACAGTAACATCAAATCAAGGTCCACGAAATACATCGCGGCTCTAAGGGCTAGATTTTTACGCCTGTCGTTAGCCTTAGCTTTGAGCACCGTGCAGGTGACAGTACGATTTTGCTTAGTTCCACCCCAATTTTGAGGAAGAACTCCCTGGGGTGGTCAAGGGCCTCCCACCTCTCTTACCCTTCTCCCAACATCATGAGAGGACTTGCGGCTTGACGGTTATTTAGAGTACCCCCAAACCGCGAAGGCACTATACATTTACGAATATCCATGACTTCTCCGGGATTCAAGGGGTAGCGGTAGCCCAGTGGTCAAGGTAGCGGATTGTGGCTAGCATGTCATCAGTTCTAGCCCAGTACCACTAAAAGACCCGCCGTGTAGGGGAGCGATGCACGTTGAATCTGTCGAGAGGTCAAGCGTGCTCCCGTTGGGGTGATGTGGTAGTGATAAGAGGGGGTGCCATCTCAAGTATTGTCCTCGTCACTTGATCATGGTTCAGAATTACGAGGTCCGTCACCAAAAGCCCTCGTGTAACTGAAAAGTGTGACGTTAATATTCACCCACTCACTCACTCTACGGGATTCGAAACCTGGTCCCACAGTCAGCGTCGTACTATACAGAAACACAAGGGCTATTTGCAACGGACCTCACAATTTTGAACCACAGTCAAGTGACGAGGATGATATCATAGCTGGCCATACCTCTCTCCTAACTTTCGAAACATGACAGCGTGAAGAATTTGAGCCACGACAAATTTAACGTACATTAGCCCCTCTATACTGCGGATCTTCAGTGGCACCAGACATGCCAGCCACGAGTTTGTGCCCTTGACCAATGAACCCTTGAGGGCTTCTTTTATACAAAACAACCCTGCTATACAAAGGTTTAAAAACTTTATGAAGATTTCAAAATATTCATTTTTAATTTAAAATCACAATTTGCGTTATTTAACATCATTTTATTAAAAACCAATAACAATAATAATTAGTGATTTCATTTTCTCTAAATATAAAAATATCTTTTTTCAACAAAATTACATTAAAACTATAAGAACATCAGAAATAGAACTGTAACCGAAAGATTTCTGAAAATAATACCGTCCAGTGAAGCATAAGAAAAAAGTGCATATCTTACAATTGCAGAATTTCATTTTCTTCTTTCATTCAAATGCGTGCTACTCTCTGAGTTCAATATCCTATTTCATATTTACAGATATCGACCCCCGTTGTGTGATCGGCCAAGTTGAAAATCCAATGGATTTTTTACGAGGCGTTGCTCAGCGCGAGTTGAATACTGAATTTTTCTCTTGAGTGAACGTTGAAATGTGTATGTCATTTTTTAGCAGAAGAGGATAAAAATAGAAAGAGTTTTTGGTAAAGGTTAAGTTAAAGGTTTTTTTTCTTTAACTTAAGTTAAATATAAGTTGGGCTCGAATTGATTTTTTTTTTCGGAAAATGATTATAAGTTTATTTTTTAAAAAATCAACTGCCTACAATTTGCATAAATTCAATCTACAATTTATTTCCTTAGAGTTAATTAAAATATATACTTATTAATGCAGTGTTTCTCAAACTGTGGGGGGCGCCCCCCTCCAGAGGAAGGTGATATCCCTATAAGAGGGCTGGGGAGAGCATATTGTAAAAGACGGGGGGAAAAAGATTATTTAAAAAATATTGTTAATTTACTGAAAGTAAACAAACAAAATACATTCTGACATAATCAAAAATAAAATACACATTTACACTGATATAACACACTTATAAATATATCAGAACTGTGCACACACAATGCATTTGATAATTCATGTAATAGCACTAAGTTAGGAAACAAGTTTAATAATTGTTGGTCACCCCATACTCTTCCCATATATAAAATTATATACAAAATTTATCCCTTATCTTAATAATTTGTACGGTTTAAAATTAATCACTTAACTGCCGATTAAACGTCATACGATTCTCTTGCCAATGCCATCGTTTTACGTGTTGGCGCGTGTATTTGGTGTATAAGAGGTGTATTTGGTGGGAGACTAACGGCTAAAAATGAAGGAAAATGAATTCGCAAAAACATATCAAGAAAATAAATAGTGCTAAAGAAAATTGTACTAAAATTGGACAAAAACAGACAAAACAGGAAAAAGAGGTCTAGAACTAACTATTAAAATGGAATAAACCAAACGAGTCTTTGGACTAAAATGGACACCTATTATGATTTCTAAAGCTGTCGCTGAATTAGGCTAGCGAATATAGGGTTAAGCAATGCTTTACGTATTTACTTTCTCCGTACAGCAGAAATTTTTGACATTGTACAAATTTTTAATCGTTAAT